>CM060091.1:5002791-5194590 GCA_030522485.1 Stenchaetothrips biformis
CCTACTCCCTCAAAGTATCTGGAACGCAGTACCGAGCGGTATGCTGGCACTCGACTCGCCGCCGCTTGGTGTCGCGTTTCGCTCTTGGTTCGTTTCTTTCACCCGATAATTGAAGTGCAGGTCAGGGGGGAGGGGAGTTCACATGCTCGTTTGGCGCGGTCCCTTTCGCGGCTCTTCATGCTGCGCCGCGTCCCCACGGCGCCCCCTCGCAGCGTTAACGACGTCACGTGATGAAGGGCCGAAAAGGAATGACACCTACGGGCTGAGGAGTAGCCAGGCCAAGGCCGAGCCGCACCGAAAAGCAGAGTCATTCTCATTGGCGTGCCGCGCGAGCGTTTCGCTTTGCGCTTCGCGCCCCGCCGTCGCAACTTTGATCACTTGGCGTTGCCGCCGTCGGCGTGCGGGCGCCTGATCGCGTCGTCTCGCCACGCCACCAACGAGACACAGTGGGCCAGAAGACAGGCACAGTCAGCCAAAACTCTAGGTGCGTTTTGAGCTGCAGAGTCGCTCAATGGGACTCTGTCCCGCGGAATTTTGACCGCCTCCACTGGTCTTCTGGCCCCATGTACGTGAAGTCGTTGCCTCGCCTTCATGAAGCGCTGGCGCTGTCTCTACCTCCGTCTTTCTGTTACAGGTGAGTATTTGCCTGCGTCGGTCCGGCCAGCGGCGAATTCCGCGTTCCGCGCGTGGCTTGGCGGCTTACGGTCCGGCGAGGAGTCCCGGCAAAGCCTGCTCCCGATCAGGTTTGCCTGGGCTTGCCCCTGACCTACCCAACGAGAGACTCGCTCGCCAGGACCGAAACGACAGGCGGGCGACTGTTGGATTTAAGAGGAAGCACGACCGGGTCCGCCAATGCACAGCAAAATGGCAATTATGTAGATAGCGTCTTTTTCTTCCTGTGCCGGTAATCTGTTGGAAAAAGCGCCAGGGCCACGGTAGCGGCGACTTTCAGCGTGGATGAATGAGAGAGAGAGAGAGAGAGAGAGAGAGAGAGAGAGAGAGAGTAGCGTCGAATGAGTGAAGGGTTATTTTCCGAGACGCCGAAAGAAAGCAGTGGCGGCTCGAGGGGTTCCGGCCGCACTTCCGGCCAGCAGACTCCGGCCAGCAGACTCCGGCCTGGGCCAGTGCTGGCGGCCTCTGCTTCGCCTTGCCGCGCCTCCCAGCACCCCCACGACGCAATCTGCGTCAAGCAGGGCGCAACTCCGCCTTTTACGCTGCAGTCTACTCGCCTTCCTACCTCTCCCGTGTTTGCGTGCAGCATTTCAGCATTAATTTTAACTCAAGATCAAGAAGTGGTAGGAGGAGAAGAACGAGACGTGGCGGAGAAACGGGAGTCGAAGAGAAGGCGGCGGTGGTGCTAATGACCAAAAAGAAGAGGAGGTACCTCACATTGTGGCTGACCATTATCATCTGCATTCCTCTTTGCCTTCCGCGGGCGAGAATGGTCACGGCGATGACGATCAGGGCGAGGAGCAGCAAGCAGCCGAGGGGCTGGTTGCGTGGCGGCGCAGACTCAAGGCCGTTTTGAGATGCATGGCCGTCCGCAGACGCAGAGCACTCTTACAGCAGCAACATCCAGCAGCACCGGCGTGGGACAGTTTCCTCACGTTCTGAAGGACAAGCCGCGCTCGCTGGACGTGGCCTCCACTCTGGGGCAGGACGCACCCTGATAGATTCTCGGATAAGAGATACAGAAGACGGGCAGACGAAACTAAAGAAGAGGATAAAAGGAAATGTTGCGGCGTGCGCGGATCAGGCGAAGGGCGGATAAGGGCCGATCGGAGATTAGCACAACAAAAACACCAAATCAAGAGGGGAAAGAAAAAGAAGAAGCAGGTAGAAGAGGACGAGGCAGCGGGAAAAACTGGCAACTATGCTGATCACGCAGGAAGACGGCAGAGGTGTCCGGCAGGTTTGTAAACGAACAGCCAGGACTGGCATTACGGGCACGAGGCCGACAGAGGAAGATGATAGGGACGAAGATTATGATGATGATGATGATGGGGGCCAGGAGCAAAACCTCCCTTTTTCTGTGTATAATTGATAAGAGGACGCGCGCCGTGCGGTGGCGGAAAGGGGGTGGGGGTGGGGGGCACGTGAACGTGAGGGACCACGCCCCCTCCCTTCTCCAGCGCTGCGCGGCTTGGGGCTGGGCCGCCCCGCGCCGCCGGCTGCCAGTTGGGTCCCGACGCGCGCACCGCCCGCTGCCCCGTCCGCGACCACCCCCGCGGGCCGGCTAGAGGCTCCGCGGCGCACCGCACGCCGAGAGCGCGGTGGACAGGGCCGACAGGGCGCCCAGGCGGACTGCTCCAACTGTTGATTGTTGGCCCCATGCCGGGCCGGCTGCAGCTGTGATGTGAGTAGTGGATGGCGGGGCACATGGTGGGGCCCGAGCCGAGGCTCACCGCCAGGTGGCCGCCCTCCGCACGCGGCCGTGGCGGGGTTTGGAGTCTCGGCCCCCGCTTCCGACTTGGTGGCCGCGTGCGGGGCGCGGCGCCTTGCAGGCGAGAACGACTTGTAATTGGTCGGAAGTGAAAGCAGGGGAAGGAGGCTAGCGGGTCTCTGCCGAAGTGATTTCCGGTTCGTTAATCACTCTACCCAATCGTCAACTAACGACGGCATGCGAAGCGAACGGTCGAACGGGTCTTGTTGACTTGTCCGGGCAGCCGGGACTGGCCACGGCGCGGCTCTTTGTTGATTCGGTTCAGCGCTTTCGCGAGTGTGTGGACATCGCCGCCCAGCCCTGTCGGCAAACTCGCTCTCCGTCGTTTCGGCGTCTAATTGTAATGCCTCACATGAACGAACGACTGAACGCCTTGCAGTCAGGACCCTTGATAATGAGCGACTGGGCGTTGGGATACCCTCGTAGTGCAGGCCAACCGCACTGAAGAAAAGCCAACGAAATTTCAGTCAACTTCATTAAACAGTTCCCCTCGATTCGTTTCCCTTTTCCCGCGCAACTTTTCTGGACTTCCCTGATTGAATCCAGGGGAGGTGTGCCGCCTCCCGCGAATCCATTCCGAGAATCTGGGGCGCCAACGGCGCGGCCGCACGCACCCCGCTAACGGCCGCCCTGGCGCTCGGACATTGTTTGATATGGAAATAGCGACACCACTGTCTCAGGTAATGGGAGGCGTTATTACACCATTAGGCAGGCAGCGCGCCGCCGTGCTGTGCACACACTATGCCTGGAATAACTTAATCAATCGCCTGGTGAGCCAACCCCCATCCCCTTACGTTTCGCCCGCAGGGACGCGCGTGAGGAAAATGTTGGAAAAGGAAAAGTTGAATCGAATCGACGAAAACTTAGTTGACACCCAATAAGAAAGAACCGTAGCGTCGACATAACTTGCAGTTGAAGTCGTCTGGTCGACTGGCGCCTCCGCGAGGTGGCCGACGGGTAGCGGGGTCAACGTCGGTGGGGCGACGTGTGCTGTTTGCGCCGACACTGAATAATGGTAGCGACCTTTAATGGGCCGCGCGTGTCCTTTTTAATCGACTGCCTGTCTGTCCGCCCGTCCGTCCAGCTGTCCGTCTGGGCCAGAGGCCCTTGTTGTGTCGCTTGCAGCGAGGCAGCCTGTGCTGCGCGTGTTCCCTCGATTGCTTTTGAAAACCGTTTGGTTTTTGTTTTCGCTCTTCGGCGAATGCTGTAAAGGACAAACCGCTTACGGCGAACGCAAAGGGCAGGAGGGGTGGAATGGGGATTAAAATTTTAAAACCGAATG
Source organism: Stenchaetothrips biformis (assembly GCA_030522485.1). Taxonomy (NCBI): domain Eukaryota; kingdom Metazoa; phylum Arthropoda; class Insecta; order Thysanoptera; family Thripidae; genus Stenchaetothrips; species Stenchaetothrips biformis. Next base: position 5,006,517 of record CM060091.1, read on the forward strand.
AATCGTGTATCGGGACGTATCCACGGACTTCCCAACGCGTTTAGTCCAGCCGCGCGCTGCGTTCGCTTGCCTCCATCTCTTGACTCACTGTAAAATCAGTAAATCAAAACAAATAAAAAAAAGAAGGTTTTATTATTGCGACTACTTGCCCGATTGGTGATACTTTTCCAAAAATTTCAAGTAAGGTTCTGACAATTAGCCGTGCTGCCTGACGAAGGCTTGTGATTGGACTGCCGCCGTCAACGCGTACCTGCCTTCGCATTAAACATGAAACACGTTGGATCGGAAGGCAAGGCGAGACGCAAGCCGAGAGGCAGGCACTCCCTCCGCCCCGCTCCGCCCCGCTCCGCCCCGCCCCGCGCTAAACCGACCCACTCAACATCTTGGCGGAGGCACAGCGGGGCGGCCCGCAGCCGCACCCTTGAAGGCCGTCTTCGTTTTCCGCCAGCGTGCGGGAGCGTGCGGGGCACGCGGCTCATTTCCGGCAGGCACACCAGCGCCACCTCGAGGAGGCTGACGTTGCGGAACGAATGGAACGGGCCGAGCGTCGCGACTGTCACGAGGTCCGCTCTCACGCTCGAATTGGACGTGTGACCCCACCCATGGATTCCTCGTTTGGAGAGCAATCCATTGGTAGGGTCACCACACGTTCGATTTAAGTCCCATTTAGCGACTGCTGGAGCTGAAAACGCGTCCGGTATTTTGGCCGCCTCAACGGTCTTCTGGCCCACTGTGCGTTGTTACGCGTGCTCTACGATTCGCCTGCCGCGCGGGCTGTTCCGTGAGCGCGGCGTGCGCGGCATGCGTGCTTTGTGGGCGGAGAAGGGAGTGCAGCTGACTAGGCTCATCGGGAAGCCCCGTGGAAGGCGGCGTGGCTCCAGGGGGCTCTCCCGGCCCGTCGCCCTCCCCGCCGCCCCCGCTGCCCCCGCTGCCCCCCAGTCCCGCGGGAGTTGCTCCAGCACCTGCGGTAGTAATGGTGGCCGGGTTCGGGCTGGAAGTGGGCTGGGAGCGAGCTGGGAGCGGCCTGGGAGCGGGCTGAGAGCGGGCTGGGAGCGGGCTGGGAGCGGGCTGGGAGCGGGCTGGGAGCGGGCTGGGAGCGGGCTGGGAGCGGGCTGGGAGCGGGCTGGGAGCGGGCTGGGAGCGGGCTGGGAGCGGGCTGGGAGCGGGCTGGGAGCGGGCTGGGAGCGGGCTGGGAGCGAGCTGGGAGCGGGCTGGGAGCGGGCTGGGAGCGGGCTGAGAGCGGGCTGCGGTGGGAGTGCCGCTCATCGTCGTGAGGCATGCATACGGCGAGACAGGTGCCCCGGGCCCCATCCTACGCCGCTCACTAAAATTTGCATGGGCAGGACGCGGAACTTGCCGCGACCCCCAGGCATTTCGGCGAGGAGACATCTTTGTTTCCTCCTGGCGGAATTTCCGTCGACAGGGGCGAGAGAAAAAGTGGAGACAAGGGAGGGAGGCACAGAGGTCCTGAAGACCAGCGCAGGCTGCCAAAATTCTAGACGCGTTTGGAACTCCAGAGTCGCTGAATGGGACTCGAGCCTAACGTGTGACCCCACCAATGGATTGCTCTCCAAACGAGGAATCCATGGGTGGGGTCACACGTCCAATTCGAGCCCCATTTAGCGACTATGTATCTCGAAACACGTTTTCCGTTTGTGCCGCCTACGCTGGTCTTCTGGCCCACCGTGGGAGGGTTTGCGTGAGTGTCACGGCAATACGGGCCGGCCAGCGCCGCCGCTCCGAGTGGCGTGCCGCTATCGGACAGCTCGGTCCGACCAGCACCGCTCCGAGTGAAGGCCGCGCGGCCTAAAGGCCCGAGGCACGTCGTCAATGTGCACGGCCATGTGTGGCTGGGCCTGCCGCGGTCGCGTCCTCGGCCGAATCAAGGGATCGACCGAGCGACCCAGCCGGCCGGCCCGGACCCGCCTCACCGAGCAGGCCGACGGAAGGTCGACAAGCAGTAAAGCACGGGGGCCCACTGGCCACCGCCACCGGCCGCCACCGGCCCCAAACCACAGGCGTTACCATGGCCTAGCCCCCGGCCACATCGAGGCCACCCATTGCTAAGGACCGCTAAGAGTTCACCTTACCGGGAGGTTAGGTGATTGTATAAGTGAATTATAGACTGCACAAGCCTTACCTGCCACAAATTTGCGCGCGCTTTTCGTTCTGTCTATCTGCCTGTGACGTCTTGGCCCCGGACACTTTTTTGGCGGGTGGAGGGTGCGGCGGTGGCGTGCCGGCGGGCCGTGCATCCCGCGCGATGCCCGGCGTGATAAGGCCGCGTGGTGGTCACCCACATGTACTGTGTGGCCGGTCAGCGCACCGAGCGCGCCACACAGTGGGCCAGAAGACCGGGGATGGCGGGTTTTCAGCTCCAGAGTCGCTAAATGGGACTCGAACCGAACGTGTGACCCCACCAATGGATTGCTCTCCGAACGAGGAGTCCATAGGTGGGGTCACACGTTCGCCCATTTAGGTTACTCCCTTGGCCACTGACCGCGCCCACCGTCTCTTGCCGTTGCTCGAAATGACTCCACCCCACTGCGGGCAGGAGGGCAAATAGTGCAGGCCTTTTTCTTTCGGTTTTGGAATGGAGTGGCGAAGAAACAGCAGACTGGCTGCGAATCGTTTGGTGCTGTGTGAGCGCGGCAGCCACAAGGACCAGGATGAAGCGGGATTTAGGTCGGGTGTCGGTTTCCTCGATGAGCCATACCGCTCGCTACCGAAACGGTGTTGTCGTTGAATCTGGCTGCACTGTTTTGCCAGCCCTGACACAGCAGCCGTCGGCTGGCCAAACAGTGGCGGCGCGTCGCGTGCGTCCGCGTTGCGTGCCCCGCGCGAACGAGGCGGCCGTTAGGGCGAGCGTCGCCGGGAGGGAATGTCCGGCCGGCAAGAAACCTCCTTAACCTCAGGCCTGCGACTGCGGTGCGGAATCAGTCCGGTGGCCGCGTGGTTACGAGCGACACGGGTTCAGTGCTCCGGGGCCGCTCGGACGGCCGGCTGATTATTCGTTCGGCGTTTACTGCCGACTCCGGCCCACAGTGGGTCAGAGGACCGCTGGGGCGGCCTGTATACCGGGCGCGTTTTGAGCTCCAGAGTCCCTCAATAGGACTCGAATCGAACGTGTGACACCCCGCCAATGGCTTCCTCGTTCGGAGAGCAATCCATTGGTGGGGTCGCACGTTCGATTCGAGTCCCATTTAGCGACTCTAGAGCTCAAAACGCGTCCGTGATTTTTGCCGCCTCAAGGGTCTTCTGACCCACTGTGCGGCCCCCGGGCCCCGGCGCCAGCCGCCGGATTCCGAAGTATCGCCCTGTCTCTCTCGCGCCCGCCCGGAGCGGACCGTGAGCGCGACAGAGACAGAGCGACGCGAAGCGGTTCCCCGGAATGAGGCAGCAGTATCGTCGCCGCGGCGTCGCCGCCCCGCAAAACTTGGGCCCCTTCGCGTCGGCCCTCCGCCCTCGCAGTCTTATCTGACGGGCATATCTGGGCGGCCGGTCCGAGGCCGCTCCTCATGGCTCCGCCCCGCCTCGGGCACCGCTGCGCCGCTGCGCCGTTCGACCGGCAAATTAAATGAACGCGGCCAGTTCCAACAACAGCGCTCTCTCTCTCTCTCTCTCTCTCCCCCTCGCGCGCGCCCGCCCGCCCATGAGTGAGAGAGGGATGAGACCGCGCCGTTCGGAGTCAGCTCGCCGATCGGCTGGGGAAATTTACTGCGAAGCATCCCCGGACTGGGGTCGCGTCGCACAGTGGGCCAGACCGGCCCAGGCGGCAAAAATTCTAGACGCGTTTTGAGCTTCAGAGTCGCTACACAGGGCGCAAACCGACCATGTGACCTTTGCTATGGATTCTTAGTTCAGCGAGCAATCCATTGATGGGGTAACACGTTCGGTTCGAGTCCCACTTGGCGACTCTGGAGCTCAAAACGGCAGTCCTGCGCGCTGCTTGCGTGCGTGGGCGGCGTGGGCGGCGTGGTCGGCGTGGCCGCGGTCAGCGACGCAGTGTGGTGTACCTTACGGACCCGGGCTGCCGGCCGAGGCTCACTCAAGCAGGCAGGCCGGCGGTCCCCCCTCGGTCTAGTCGGTGTGTTCCCTGCTCTCCGGGGAGTCCACTGATGCCGGGCCTGATAGGGGGGCTTGTGCCAACGGCTGCAGGCTGATCCCGAGGCCGTCGCAGTGTCTCTCTCGCACTCACGAGGCGCCGCGCATGGGTGCGAGAGAGACAGCCCCCCTGCTCGGAGCGAGCCCGCCGACCGGGCGACCGGGGGTGGGGCCCGGCCGGCAAGTGTTCCAGAAGAATGAGGGTGAGGCCCGTGCCGGTCTCAGGGTGTCTGCTGTCCAGCCAAGGTATCGCATCGACCCTCTGGAACCCTGGAACGGCTGGCTTTGCTCTGGAGTTGCTGCGCTGCAGTGCACAGTGGGTCAGACGAACGACGCATGTGGCCAAACCTGTACACGCGTTTTGAGATCCAGCATCGCTAAAAAAGATTCAAACCGAACTTGTGCGTCTCGAGACTCCGGGTTCAACCTCCAACATTTATTATTTTTCACTGCCTTCCCCAGTGTGCTTCAAACCCACGGCAACGCAATACGATCAATATGTTCCGTGGTGGCTCGGGGTGTAGACGCGTCGGTTTCCCGTTATACGGGTCGGCGGATCAAATCTTATTACTTCACAACTTTTATCTCTGACCGCTGCTCATTGTCGCGTCAAGAACCCGCTTCAATCGGCCACAGACATAAGCCGTGGTGGCTGAGGGCGTCAAGGCGTCCGATCCCGACCGAAAGGTCCGGGGATCGAATCCCCTAATTTCCTTTCATTTTTCGACTGGCTTCCTCCCACTGCGACTCAAGCCCGTCGTCCAACACTCGGCAGACGTGCAAGTCAGGGTGGTGTAGTGGTCTAGGCTCAATCCAGGCCATTACACCCGGGTGTCTAAAAAGCAGTCCGCTTCGGCGGATTGGCCTCGGCACTGGTTCGATCCCCGATCGAGCCAGCCACTCGAAATTGGTCGCGAGTGGGTCCATTCCGATTCGTCGGATGGAGTTGATAAGTCCTTTGAAGCTGGCCCACTGACTGCATGTTCGGGTCTGGGAGCGCCGGACAGCGGGGGTACCATTTGGGTACCGACCAGCCTGCGCAAACAAAAGCTCCCAAAACTACTCTCTCTTTCTTTCTTTCTCTGTCTCTCTATCGTCTCTGCCTTACTCTACTCTGCCCATGTTGGGCCGTGTCGGCGGCTCGGGTCCTACTGGGTCCCCCGGCGTACGATATCGAAGTCGCTGGATCGGATTAACCCCAGTTACCTGATAGCACCGGTTCCCATCCCGAACACCGAAGTAAAGCAGGAGGCCTCCCCATTAAGACTGGGGAGGGGGTGTAGAGTTCCATTTTTTCAAATTTATTTTTAGTTAAACACGATCGCCAGCGCCTGGGTACACCGGTTCCCATCTGTCCACCGAAGTTAACAGGCGGCTCGAACGCCTTGCGCGGACTGCAGGCTGCTGTGAGGCTGCGAGGCGCTGCGACAATGTATCCGCCGGCAGAGGAGAGCAACTCGATCCACACTGGACGCCCCGCCCCGCCACGCCGCCACGCCTAGGCCAGAGGCATTCGGAACTGCAGACGGCTATAACTCGGAGAATTGTGGCCAGAGTGTGTCAGCTGTGTTGCACAGCCCGATAATGGACAAAGGGCTGGCGGGCAGTCAGACAGAGACAGGCAGACAGGCAGCTGGGCGGCCGGGTGGCGCGTCCTGGCCAAGGGGATGTGTCGAGATTTTCCAGCAACAACGACCAGCCAGATTATTCGATCCCAACCCAAACACGATGCGCCTCGTCCACTCTCAAAGTCCGAATGCGAGAGTCCTGTCGTGTCCGGCCTATCAAAGATCGTACAGTTGAGAACATACGCACACACACACACACACACACACACACCCCACGCGAGCGTAGCCATGCACGAGACTCTCGGTGTCGGCGCCCCCCACCGGACTTGTCACAACACAGACAAGGACACAACCACGTGCAATCGATCCCCAGCAACCTGACTACCTCATTACTGATTCTAGCGGCACTGTAGCAGCGGGGACACGTGTCGCGGCCGGGGACGCGACTTTATCAAATTCAATCGGACGGGACGGGTTTCATGTCCACGCGGCCCGCGTGTCCATCAAGGGCATCATCGAGCAGGGCCGCCACCGTCACACACACTATCAAACGTGTTTACGATTTGCAGTCACCAGCGACGGAAACGACCCGAAAAACAAACAAACTGTTCTTAATTAACGTACGCGACGTCCCCCGTCTGACGGCGCAGTCCAGGGGAACTCGTCAGCAGGGGGATCTCGCACTGGCTGGTCCCACCTCGGACATTTTGCGCGTCGCGGGCCGCGGCTCCTCTTTTATTGAGCTCACACACAGACGGGCTGGCGTGCCGGGGCGGTGCGTGTGTGTGTGTGTGCCGGGCGGGTTGCCGTCCGAGAGGCCTGTGGGGCCGCCGGGGCCGCCGCCGGGGCCGCACAGTGGCCGTGGTGGCGAGCCCGCCTCGCAGCGAGGCAACGTGCACTGCCCAGCCAGCCGCTCTCATGCATTTTTTCAGCGCGGGTAAAACCAGCCGTATGCCAGGCGAGCACGCCAGGTGCATATGGTACACGCCCCCGCGCCACACCGCGCGGCTCATACTCGGGGAACACGCTCGGAGGCGGAAACATAGCTGGCTGACGTTTGAACAGGCGCATTATTGGCTTTTGAGTGCGATTGCGTTGCGAATGTGAGAGGCGTTTCTGCGATTGGTCGTCCGCCATCGCGCGACTTCCTGAATGCAGGCGGTTTGCCGATAGGCGGCAGCGGCTTATGAGTTATTACGCTGCCCCACCGGTGCGGTGGGGTCCCTGTCGTATAAAAGACAGCAAAAAAAAAATCAAAACAAAAAAAAGAGTGCTTTTAAACTAATTTCCTGGCGGTTCAGGTGATATACTGACTTTTTAGCACAGCTATTTATCATCTTCCTACATTTTATCCGCCAATACTGGCCACCATTTTCTTTTCTATTTATACCTAGCATTATTTAATCCTCTTTCAATTCTCTTGCGGTGGAAAAGAAAACCGTTTTATGACCAAATTTGGCATGTAGCGGAAGGGCTGGCGGAAGGGCAGGCGGCCGGCCTGGCCCTTTGATCTGCGCCGTGTGAAGTTGCTCTCCCCCTTTCTCCATCCTCGTCCCCCTCAGCCCCTTCACCCCGGAGAACTCGCGTTTGTAGCGACGTCTCTTCAGGGGATTGGCTTCCACGCTGCCAAGCGAGCACACCCACACGCGCGTCCCGGGGTCGCGATAGGGTTCCGTCGCCATTGCGGCATTCCGTCGCGGCGCACGCCGCTGTGTGCAGTGCAGGCGATTGGGACTCAACGCTGCACCGTGGGCCAGATGACCGGCTGGGCCGGCCGAAATTCTGGACGCGTTTCGAGCTACAGGCATGGCGCCATGGCGTCGCGCTGCCACGTTGTCCTTCTGCCTGTCACACTTCTCCGAACGCGTGGCACGCGCCGCAACAGGTCGAGCGATGCGGCCGTTCGGACATGCAACACGCAACGTTCGTCGGCAACGAATTCAGGTCGGGGTGGCGGACACCAGGCCCGGCAGCGACTGGTGCTGCTGGATGTCGGAGGAGGATTTTACTTTACCAAAGAGGGAGCCTCTTGAAAGGCTTTTATAGACGAGCAAGGCAAAGGGGTGCCCCCGGAGGGAGATCATTGAAAATGCTGATGGATGGGGGAGGTCCCCAACAGACTCCCACCACCCCGTGAAGTTGGACTCACCTCCCAAATCCGTCTCCGCCCTGCTGAGCGCGCCCGAGCACGCCGCCCCGGCTCCAGCGCCGTGGAGAGGGTGGGGCCCGATGCCTCCCGCGATAGACACTGATACCCCCTCCCCCCTCCCCCCTCCCAAACCGGACGGGGTGAGACGAGCCGCCCCCTTTGTCAGGGATTTTCGCTCCATTTTGCAGGGCTCTGTGACGCTATCCCTGAGGTGCGTGCGTTTCCGAAACGGGAGGGGGATCCCCAAGAAGCAGAAGGAGAAAAGGGAGTGTGTTGGGGGTGGCTTGCTGCCTTATCCGCTACCTGGGTTTTTACGCGGGTCGCGCCTGGTTTACGGACGGTGTACCCCGTTGTCGCACCCTGCGGCACTGGCGCTGGCCGCGGCCGCCACCCCCGCGGTGATGGCCGACACGACACGACCCTTCCGCGACTTTGATGTGGTGATAGGCGGGCCGCGCGAGCACGCCGCCTCGTGTCATATACATTTTCATAAACCGGCCGCCCCGCCGTGAAACGCGCTGAGTGTCCCGTCGTCGGTCGCGCGCCCAAAGTGCCCTTCGTGCGCCTTGGAAGCGACCCTTCAAGGACACGGCCGTGGTGTCCGTCCGCGGCGGTCTCCCTCATGTCCCCGAGTGCTCTTCGAATCAAGTCCCACATGCCCGGCCCGCCCAGCACACCTCTGAGACGCCCGGAGCGAGCGGCAATGTTTATGGTTCGAAACTGGAGTAGCTGGCCTTCGATCGCGGCCGTAAAGCCCACCATCCGGATAGATTCATTTATTGCTCTTCTTCGACCTTGGCCATTATACAGCGCCCCATTATGACGGCCAAAGTTGGCCGCACAATGGCCGCTTGTCTTACTCGTGTTGCCGGGTAATTGGCCCGCCAGACGAGTGGGGGTGGGAGGGGGCCTCGCACAGTGGGCCAGAAGACGGCGCGGCCGGCCAAAATTCTAGACGCGTTGTGAGCCCCAGAGTCGTTCAACAGGACTCGAACTGAACAAGTGACCCCCTGATGGATGGCTCTCCGAACGAGAAATCCATTGGTGGGGTCATACGTTTGATTCCAGTCCCATTTAGCGACTCTGGAGCTCAAAACGCTCAACGGTCTTCTGACCTACTGTGCCACGCTGTAGCGGCCCGAAAGGCGTACTATGCCGGCCTGCCTTTGGAAGCTTACCTGATGGGATAGCGGTGTCCTGACAGCGTTCAAAGGCGTGCCTTTTGATGGAGGTGTAGCAGCGGACGCGCCGCTGGAAGCGCACCCAGGAAGGCGAGCCTTCAGAGGTGTGAGTAACGCACTGAAAGCGCGCGGCACGAACTGGAAGGCGTTGGCAGGCAGTGCGCGGATACGTGCTATTAAGTTGCCAGCCCGCCGCCGGGTGCCCGCGGCAGCGTGTGTGGCGCATGCAACACTAGACGACACGGCGTTTGTGTGGAACGCCATGGCGTCGCCAAGCCTCGCCGCTATAAGTGTGTGTGCCGTCATGTGACGCTTTTCCCGCGGCGAGGCGTCCGCGGAAGTGCTTGCCGGACTGAGAGCGACAGCCAGCAAGGACTAACAAAAGTAACGGAGAAAAAAAATAAAAAAAAAATTGATGCGTCGTTTGAAAACAGTTTTGGTGCGACTGGGTTCAATGGCTTTCTGGAACCTGTCCCAGCATGATGCCTGTCACGTCGTGATGTCGAGAGCGTTTCCGGGTCCACCGGGCCTGGCCGAAGTGCTCCGGGGCTGCGAGGGCTGTGAGGGCTGCTGCAGCGTCGCCAATGGCCGTAAACCGGCAGGATTTATTCGCACTTTGCAGGGCCTTTTCCTCGGCGCACCTGGGGCCGAGCGGCCACACCGCCTGCCGTGGCGTGCAGCCTGCAGCCCCAGGACCAAAACTATAAATTATGCTCGTCGCAAGGTACTCGTGAGGCAAGAGGCGACCCGGCCGGCTCTCGAGGACCTGGCCGTGCAATTATGTTTCGGGAGCAGCTGGCAGATTGCAAACATCCCTGTCGTGGGTGTGAAATCAGTCTGGTGGTTTACCAGTGCCATCTTATCACGAGTCCACTGACACCTCGCTACGGAGGCTGGGTGAGGCGGCGAGGGCCATGTCAAAAGCGGGCAGGGTGGACGCGTGATTCCAAGAATCCGAATCCAATTCACAATCTCGTGAGCGCGCGACATGTCGAGACGGGGTTTCCCTGACGGCTTCTTCCCCCCTGAGTAGCCCTGCCAGTCACGGGCCGCCAGCCGCCAGCGGCCCTCCGTGATGGGGGCGGACGGAGGCGAGGTGCAATAACAGAGGACCGGCAGCGGGTGGCAGCGCGGCGCTCTCCACGCCGGCGCGGCGGGCAGTGAGCGATCTGTCCAAATTGAGCGGGCAGTAAGCGACGCGCAGCAAGCCATGGCAGGCCGGGCGACATAGCGCCAGTCACCTCGAGTCGCCCGGACGAGGGGTATCGCCACGCAGGTTGTTCCTCTCGGTTCCATTCCGACGCCACACGCTGTGCAATACCGTGATGCGTAGTCTATCGCCACGGGTTTCTTTCCGGTTTTGTCCCACCCGTTAGGAAATCAGTAGCGACCACGCCGTACACTCCACGCGCGAACGGAACAGTCAGACGCTAAAGACAGCCTTAAAAAGGCGCTCGCCAAAAGAGCGAGCATAGGGGCGCCGTGGCGTCTTCCTCGTGGCGTCAAAAATATAAAAAACTAAATCCCGCCTCCGCCTTTAGAGTCCCGTCTCGTGCCGGCCTCCCCCGCAGCCCTTGGCGGCGCGGCGCCGCGGTGACAGTGATGGATTCAAACGGGGTGATTTTAAAGGGCGCAGCCAAAGGGCGAGGCGAGCGGCCCGAGGGCGGAAGGGCCTGCTTCCCGGGCTGCGTCTTGGACGTCCTGGACACAATGCCGGGCTAAAAGGCCTACTTCCGGCCTCACTTCCTTTGATTCGCCGAGCGCACGAACAGGCCGGCCGTCTGCTCGTTTCATCGGCCCCGCTTTCTCCGCTTGTGTGTGCGTGTATGTTTGCGGGGGCAGAATTTCTTAATTTAAAGTGTCGGAAATGTCCTTACCATCGTCTTACTGCCCCTCCCCCCTCCCTGGGGGGTGCGAATATCCAGAGCGCGCTTTATGGTGGCAGTGTAAGGAAGGACTAGGCCAAGCCTCCCCGCCGGCAGTGGCACCAGGGCAAGGAGCCAAAGCGCAGCCCCGCACGCACACACACAGAGGCAAATCTTCGAAATCCCTGCTTTAGTGTGATAAAGATGGAAACAGGGCAGCAGGCCGCCGCCGTAACAATTTTGGACCCTTTTTTGGCAGCCAAAGATGAGGTAGGACGGGAGGGTTTCAGAGAGAGAGAGCTGAAAAACAGAAGAAGGGGTGGTGGGGGGCGAAGAGTCTCTCTTCTCCGCGCGGTATAAATTTGCATGTCATTTCACAACCGTCTCTATTTTCTCAATCTTCCCCACCGCTAGTCAGGACTACTGCCCCTTCCTGTCGACCAGGGGGAGGTTTGCGCGGAAAGCAGACGTCTGGTGGCCTGTCCTCACCACTTGGTGCTCGAGTAATTATTTTTGCATGATTTTGAAAGTTTGGGCTGGGGGAATGCTGCAACACAAACAAGAACAAAATGAATCTACTGAAGCTTTCACTTCCGACCAATCAGACTGGGGTGTATCTCAACGTCGATGACGACCACGGCGGGTGCCCTTGAAAGTGACCCTGACGGCGCTGTTTCTTTTGTAGACCGCTCCAACTGGGCCTGCCCGCCCTGCCTTGATGTACCGTGCGTGTGCAGTCAACGCAGCGGTCCGTGCGCGTGCGGCCAGAGCGTGCGCACGCGGGCACGAAGACGGCCGGCACGCCCCGGCAGCACCCTCCGTGGGCACCGCCGGGCCGCGGCCGCAAGCCGCCCCCAGCCTGGCTGGCCGAGCCAGCCTGGCCAGCCGGGCCGTGTGAGTTCACAGCAAGAGAGACAAGCAAGGCTTCAAGATGGCGTTTGCAGCGGCGCGCATGATCCTCAAGGACAAGAGGAGGAAGACGTCCAAGGAAGACTTCACGCCGCGGAACCGCAGCAAGGTAAATTGCAATGTCGCTCTACAGCGCCGTCGACGCTTCGTCCCACCTTACCCCGAAGTTGCGGGAAGTGACGGAAACGCCAATAGAAAGGGAGCGACACTTGCTCCGGTCACGCCACCGCTGAGTCCCGTTTGGCTAACAAAGCGGCCACATATCGGAGCTGCAACTTACCTCGTATCAGGAACAACAACACCAACAAAAAACGCAAAAGCCACTTTTGTTAAAAGTTTCCACTCTTTTACTTTGTAACTTTTTTACCTGCCGCCTGTTGCTGATCAAGGACAAAGTCAAATACATTTTAAAGTCATTGTTGTTTAAACCGTACACTGAGGCGACTTAAAATACATTGGCCCTTATTGCGTAACTCAGAGCAGTAGACGAGGCAACGACACCCCTTCAGGGTGGGTGGGCGTATGATCGAAGCGGCTACAACCAAGTTTTAGTCCTTAGTTTGGATCTTTTTGAGTCAGTTTGTCACCAATGGGTGCGAACATGATGACTGGCATTGTGCAAAGGGGATGATTCGTTTACCCCTAGGCCTGCATCTCCTCGGCGGCGGGCGGCGCGGCGTCCGGCCCCTTGTTCTCGGCGTCCTCCGGGCTGGGTTCGGCCTCCCCCCTCTCCTCGGTGGCGGGTGTCGTGACAGTCGTGGTCGTGGTGGGCTTCTTGGTCCTCTGAGGCTTGGCCTTGCACACGCACTTCTTGGTCGGTTTGTCGCACGAGACGGCCAGCGCCTTGCCGCACACTGTCTTCTTACAGTCGCCGTCCGCCTTGCAGGCCGCGGCTGCAACGACAGGTTGCTTGAGGCCCTCGCTGGCTAACAGTCTAAATTCGAACAGTGCTTCAGATTATTTTCAAATTCCCGCCAAAGAGACCGTCCCACTGGACCGCTGTCTTGCAAGTCCAGGGCACTGCCGGCCTGCCGCCTGACGCTCTCCAGACAGTGGATGCCCGGCCGATGGCCACCACGTCCCAGGCCTCACCCGTGGTGGTGCCCTTGGTGCTGTGGCCGCTCTTGTTTGGTGCGGCGTTGGACAAGGCCACGGCGCAGACGACCAGGGCCAGGCCGAGGAGACGCATGGCGGGGCGTCCGGTGTGTGACTGGACGAAAGGCGTTCGCTGACGACGCTGCCCGCCCCACCCGCCCCGCCCGCCCCGCCCCGCACCGCCACGCCTCAGCGCCAGAGTTACGATAGGCGCGGTACCGGGCAAGCGCCACCATTGCAGGACTTACTCAAGCCTTCCGTGCAGGCATCGCCAAGGTAGGCAACGCTGCGTGTCGTGCGTGCACTGGCCTGGCGTGCTGGTGGCCTGGCGTGCGGCCAGGGACCACCTCATAGCCTGCCAGAACTGTAATACAACCCCTTCGTGTGTTATGTATTGTGTGTGTGTGTGTGTGTGTGTGTGTGTGTGTCTGAGTGTGGGTGTGCGAGTGAGAAAGTGGAGCTGGTTTAGAAGACAGAGTTGTTTGCGCAAGAATGCAGAGACGCATTGGATCCGTTTGTCATTGTGTTCTCCCGGTTGATTTTGTGCCTTCGGCACCCTAAACACCAGAGCGACAAAGCCAGTGGCTCGGCCAGTCTCGCTCGTCTGGCCTTTAATAGCTCTGCATTTGCGGACCTGCGTCGGGCCATAACGTTTAATGTCCCGGTAAGCCGCACGATGTGGCCGTGCCTTTCACAACGCGCTTTTGTTCTCTGTCTGCCTTCTCTGCATTCCGCTTCCTTCTGCTTAACACGTCTTCCTGATCGATGGAGGCACTCCAATAAAGGGTGGACTGCAAACGGCCTCCTGATTGGTGGAAAGGCACTTGGCGAGACCAATCAGCTCGCCTTTTTGTGCGGCCTGCACCCCTGTTGGACGGGGCAACAGGACTGCCCATGATGGCCCTTGTGCATGCAAAGGCCGACGCTGCTTTCAGTGTGAAGCGTCAATGTGCTGTGTGTTCTGGACCCGTTATGCTGTGTGTTCCTAAAACCTTCCTTTCCGTCTCCTCTTTTCGACCTTCTTGTTTTGTGGAACATAGTATTGTACGCAAAGTTTACCTTCCTGCTTGATTGTCTTTACAAAAACAAAGTCTTGAAACGCATCAATAGAAGCTCATTTGGTTGTCACAACCGTGTTAACTCTGCTCGCAGTATCCCACGCCGTGCCCTGACATGTGTTTTACAAGCAACTTGCTACCCTTCTTCTTCTGTCTCTGTCTTTTCCAGGCTCGCAGCGCCAGTACTAGTAGCTTTAGGAGTCTCAGCCAGGTACAGTCCTAGCTGAATTGGACTTGGTAATGCTGCAAAGCACTAGCTAGAAAGTACTCAATACCACTATTTATTTCGCATCCTAAACAAAACAATATTCTCTCTTCTCTCTTTCTATCTATCCCACGCTTTCTTTTCCTCCAACTTCCTTGCTATTTCATGCATTAACATGTGTCGGGCGTTCACGCTTTTTACAAGTTTCCATATTGTTGACAGATACATCATTATTCTAGAAACAGCATTTTTATGTTAACTATCATTAATGCCAAGAATTGAACAACGCTAACACCACATATTCAACCATTTTCTTTTCAAACGGCAAAAATAAAACATTATACGACCAGAGAGCAAGAGAGGGATTGTACAACATTTTATCACGACTTGTAAATAGTAATTAGACACCGTAGAATTTGTTGTCAAGTGAATTAAATGTTGATAGCGGTAATTTTTATATTGAGTCTATACTAGTTACTACGATGTAGAAGTTGTTACCTGATGATTTTGTTTTAAAATTGACTTGGAGGTATGTTTTGTGTTTGAATTAGACTTTTAAAAGACTTTTTTTTTAACCATTTTCGAGTAGTTTGTCAGAATTTTAGACAGCATGGTCGTTTTACATTGGGTATAATTTTAGTATGACTGCAGCGTTGCATGAGGGGAATGCCCATTGATGAAAGTAAATTTTAGGCCAGGTAAGGTTGGGCAAGTGAGGACACTGTATTTTTCCACTATTTATTGTCAAAATATTAATTTATTTGATAGTCAGCTGGTAATCATTTAATCGAGTGCACTAAACATAGTCATATATCACGAGAAAACCCACCCCCATGCTAAAATGATCAGTCCAATAAAGATAAAATATTATTCCTAAAATTAAATAGGAGATAACTGCTTAGTCTCCAGTCATCATCTCCATAAATTCTGAAAACAGAAAAAGAAAAAACTCGTTAGCGATCCACAATTTTGTTTGGATTAAACATAAAAGAAAACCTCGAACTCTCACCATCAAAATCTACCGTGCCGGAGTCATCGGTGTCAATTTCTGCAATCATTTCGTTGAGTTGGTCTGGGGTCAGTTGGTCGTCCAGGGCAATGAGAATCTCCCGAAGTGACGAAATGGGGATGTATCCATTTCCTGTTTGGGTGAATAGATCTTGTTTGAAGGCGCTTTGAACTTAAAACCCATTCTTCGTGTTGAGAAGCATACCTTCTTTGTCGTAAAGTCTAAAGGCAGCCTTAAGCTCCTTCTGTAGAGCCTCGTCGTCCTCGTCCAGGAAGTGGATGGCTACCTTGCAGAACGCGTCGAAGTCGAGCTTTCCCGTACCTGCAGAGGCGTAAATCTTGATTAGCAGAGTCAACAAGTGCCGACACCATCAAAGAGCGATTCCACATGTTGCATAGTGAGTAAAGCCCTCACATGCGGATGCCAGAAAATGCGTCGCCTAAACTCCGGCAAGACACCGTCCCAATTGCACCAATACTTTTCCGGACAAGAACGAGGTTTTATGTTCGAATGAGTAAGGAGGTGAGGTAGGCAAGGACAATTATAGGGATCACATGGTAGTTCTTGAAAAATTATGCAATGTTCTGGGGGACCAAAACAACTACCTTCAACTCACCTTCTAGGTCCTGTTCTGTAAGGTATCGGTCAAGTTCTCTGTCGTCAAAGGCCTGGCCCATTGTGTTGAGGATAGTGTGCACCTTCTCCCTCTCTATGCAGCCTGTTTTGGCTGAGTCGAACATGGAGAAGGCTCTTCGCAGCACTGCAGACACACAGAAAGCGGGTTCACTATTCTAGCTAGCAAGTCAGTATTTAACAACGACAAAATACAGTCGTCGAGTTAAAATATTCGAGTTAGTTTAAGTTAGTCTTATGCAAACCCCAGGGAACTTTTTTCGCCCTGATGTTTTATTCCGAATGTTGCCGACATTTACAGCAGGCTGCCCCAAGTCTAAGCCCGACGGTCGTAATCAATGGAGCAGAAAACTTCCACTCCGAGATGATGGCGCTGCCTGCCTTGGATTTCCGTGGCGAGGGCTGAGGGGTGGCACCAGCAGCACTAGCTCGCCGAGGAAACTCTTAGGTCGTCAAGATGTATCCCGGTTTGATAATCAGTCAGTCAGCACTCGCCCCGTTCCGAGGGAGGGAGATGGGAGGGGTCCGGAAGAAGGCGGGGGGCGGCAGCTTGATAGCCGTCGTACTAGTCGCGACATTGTCATGCTCCCTCAATTTTAAATCAATCTGGCAGTGCGCTCCAGCGGGACTTTTGCTGCCACCTGCCCCCCCCCCCCTTGGGCCCTAGATAGATGCCTGAAAGGTACGCAAAAAGCAATACTTTGCCCCTGTCAAAAAGTGCTACGTTGCCCCTCCCTTGGGCCGACTCTGGATCCGCCACTGCCACCAGCTCCTGCAATTTTCGGGAACCCTTCTCTTGATAAAGCATAAAGCCTTTTCCATTGCCATGGCCTGCGTATTTTAGACCAACTTGTTTCGACTTTCGGCATTGAAACCGAGGTCCGCTCCGAGTGGAGGCTGCATCCGGGTCACTTGCGTCTTGCCGGCTCCAAACACCGCGAGCCGTCTTCGCAGCGCTGCGCTGGTGGTGAAGGAGGGAGGGGGGATCTATTCCAGGCAATGTTACGCTGCCGGTCGCGGCCTAATTATTTCACCACGGGTGAACTTGCGCCCCGGCCGGGAAAATGATTGGAACCGCATTACAGGCTTCCAGGGCGCCTCCCGCAGAGCTGCTGCTAGCGTGTTTCACGTCGCTGCGGCACCACCCCATGATGCACAACAGATTTGGAATTTGGCTCCCAAATTTGGGAAGTTAATGAGTGTGTTAGTGGAGCGGAACAGTTCATATTTTCCCCTGACGATACTTACTGTCCATTAAATATTTCCTATACTTACTGGTGACTTGTTCCTGATCCATGGTGGTGGACTGCAACACAGAAAAAAAGTCCCATCTCATTACTCGTTTTGGCAAGGCGCTTCTCTGGGGCGTCCCCCTCAGATTTGCTTTGGGAGGAGATACCTGAGGCTGTGATAAATCCATTTTCACACACACACACACACACACACACACACACGCGCGCGCGCGCGCGCAGAACATCCACGCACGCGCACTTTATTCCTGTTCAGCAGTGATCATACAGGAGAGGTGGCGCTGTGTCGAGCCGCTCCGAACGCGCGTGTGTGAGAGCCTCTCGGCTGCCTCGGGGAATCCGAGTGAATCGGCCGGTGAAACATAGGCTGCGCATGGCGTACCGATATATGGTACGTGTCACGCGCCGCCGCTCCGTTTAGCGTCCAAGAAAAGTCCAAGAAAAATAAATAGTTAAAGGTTGAAAAAATAAAGATTTCGGGGATCACCAATCGTGTCTTGCAAGTTACGAATTTAGTACTTTGCCACGGTGGGGTCTCTTCTGAACAAGGCAAACTAACACTTGATACCCGGGAGAGAAAATCGTGGAAGCTTCCGAACAAGGTATTGTGGTCGTCAACCGTGCCCAGTTCCTGCAGCACATGCAAAAATCTTTCCTCATTTTTTGGCTGCCCTAGGTCCTTATCGCAGAGATGGATGGGGCCGCGCGGCTTGGTGGCTCTCAGGAAGCCAGATATCAGGTCTGCCCGTTTCCCCCGTGGCCTCGATAGGGCCCAGCCGGTAATCTGCTGTAATCACGTGTGGGGGAGCAAGGCTTGGCTCGGCTCGGCTTGGCTCGGCTTGGCTCGGCTCGGCTCCTTGGCTCGGCAAGGTGCGGACACGGAGGGGCCGTCGGGAGGCGCCTGAGCTATATGCACGCCGGATGATGTGACCTACAAGGAAGAGACGGAGATTGCGAAAAGGCGACGGGGGTGGGTCGTGTACTACCCTCGCAAGATTGAATCGGGGTTTGCAGTGGGCCAGCGGCACCCTCCGCACTGCAGAAAAAAAAATCGGAAACGAAGTCGTAAGGAAGTATACACCGACGAAATTCAAAACGCATACGCACAAAGATCTTCGGAATGTCATAAAATTGATTTGAAAAGTGTCACCAAGTAGATACTATAAAAAATGTACCAAATATTCGCGTAGGGAAGCGATTGCCTTTCGAAATGAAATGGCGTTGCCGCTCGCAAAGTTTGGCCTTTTGAAAACAGAGAAGCAATCATTCCCGTTCGTAGCGCTGAGCGCCGCGCGCTGTCACAGTAAAATGGGAACGACGGCAAAAGGACCTGGGGCTGGTGGGCAGGCCAGGGACGAGTATCTTGTACTTCTTAGCGCCAGAGAGAGAGAGACGGACAGACAGACAGACAGACAGACAGACAGATTGCGCGGTCTCGCCATCACCGATCGTGAATTACCACCAGACAGACAGAGCGGGACAGATAGAGAGAGTTGGGGGCAGAGAGGGCCACCCTGGTGTTTTTGATACGTGTCGAGGCGTCAAGAGGTTTATATGCGGCGTCGGTCTCCTTGAAGAAAGCGGAGAGGGGCACGGGGGGCTATATACACGGCGGTGAAATTTTAAAGGTGACAGTGCAGCAAGGGGGGGGGAGAGAGAGAGAGAGAGAGAGAGAGAGAGAGAGAGAGAGAGAGAGAGAGAGAGAGAGAGAGAGAGAGAGAGAGAGAGAGAGAGGGGGGGGGGTGAGTTGGTACGGGTGGAGCCAAGAGGGGGGACAGTAAGCTTAAAGATGAAAACAGTCGCGACGGGACTGTTTGGAGTAAAAGCGGTAATGAGAAACGGAGGGAAGAGGAACATTAATAGAGAAGGATGAATGTTTTGAATAAAATTAGAATCTTGGGTTTCCGGGCCGGGAGCGATCCAAGTCAGAGGAGCGGCAGGAGTCTTACAGAGAACAATTATGGCGCTGCGGCCACATTAAAAGCCCGAGACGAGGTGGCCGTTCCGGCCCGGCGCTACAGCCTCTCCGGTGTGAAGAGCCCCGTGCGGCCGGCGTGCTCCTCTGTCGGGACCCAGAAGCCCCGGAGGGCGCCCCGAAGGCCCGGCGCGGTCAGGGTGCCACTGGGGCAAGGCGAGGCCGGAGGGATGCGAGTCGTGGTCGAGGCCTGGCGGGCCTAGGCTACCGCAGTCTGTGGCTGAATCTGTCTCGCCGGCGCGGCGGTCCCTCGGCTCCGGTTCGTAAGTACAGGGCAGTAGAGGGCGCGGGGCGGGGAGAGGCGGGCTGCACCCTGGCGGCCTTGCGGCGAGGGACTGGCCCCGTCACGCCCAGTGCGGCCAGGGAAAGGGGCACGAAAAAAAAGCAGAGACTTGTTCAAGTTTACGCGCCAAAAAGGCGCATCGAGTCGGTGAGTTGGTCGTTTAGTGCACTGGTGCATTTGTTGCCGGAACGCCTTGCGAGACTAAGCAACTTTTTTTTCGCTCCGAGGGACGTGGCATTGGGGACACGCGGGTCCAGGCGGTGGGCGCGGAAGCAGCGAGCAGCCTTGGCAGTGCATGCAGAGCGCACCGCCGCACCACTCGACTGAAAAATCGGCGACAAACTCCCAGTGAAGCAGTCCGGGCGGAGCGGGTTGCGACGGTGGAGGGTCGCGTCTGTCTCTCTCCCTATTCTCTTTTCCCCGAGAGTTATTCCGACAAGAAAGAGGATAAATAGAGACGCCTGAAATATAGGGCAAGGTGCGCGAGGCGCGGGCTGTGGCCTGCGGGCGGGGCGCTGGCGCATGTGCTGGGCTTGGCGGCGAGCTTGTTCTATGGCCGCGGGGGACTCGCACGCAGAGACACCGAGGAGGCGATCACAGCCTGCCGGCCGGTCCGGCCTGCCGACGCACTGCAAGTGTAACCCGCGCGCGCCACGGTGCATCTTCTGCAGCCCAGTCGCCGCTCGTCTCGGCGGGAGGACGGGGAAGGGGGATCGCCGGTCGCGGGGTGCTCTGGCGCTACAGCCGTCCTGAGGGGCGTTTTAACGGCGTGCTGGGGCGATCCCTGTCCCCCGTGGCCCCGGCGGGCCCCTTGCCCCTGCCGCCCCGCCCCGGGCCCCTGGCCGTGCGCCCCGGGCCCCTGGCTATCGATCGAGAGGGGCGCAGGGGCGCGGCGGGGCGGCAGGGGCCAAAGTCAAAAGCGTGGGGCGCGGCGCGGCGGGAGGAGCCTGATTTCGTATTGGAATGGAATGCAGGTAAAGCTGGGCAAACTGCTGGCCAGACCGGCGACGCTGCCCGGGCCGGGCTCGATGGGGAGGCTCAGAGACGATCTAGTGCTCCGCCTGTCACTCCGCGGGCGACTCGCTCGGGCCGCCGCGCCTTCTTGACCACGGCCATAAGCGTTACGCGGTTGGGTACACGACGGCACGGAGAAAAACGTGAGACCAGGATTCGGATGCCAAAGTCGAAATGGAAGAAAAACGACCCGAAAGGAGACCGAGACCATTATCTCGCTCCTCAGTCCCCGGTGCAGCGGTGCAGCGTTGCAGCCGAACACGACCAACAAGGCCGCGAGCAGCCAATCAGCGCACTCCGCGCATTCGGCTTTCAGGCATTCAGCTCGCCGCGGTCGCCTTGGCAACGAGCAGTGCAATGCCTTGCCCGGCTGCCGAGAGTCACTCCGGCGGTAAATCCCCCCGCGGCGCCCACCAGGTGCACTACACCGCACTCTTCTTTCTTCGGGACACGATTCTTACGGCGGTTTACTTTCCACCAAGCACAACACACACAACCGCACAACACTGCAGGGCCGGCTGGGGCACGCTAGGGCAGACCAGAGGCGGCCAGAGGCAGCCAGAGGCCCGTGGGTCCGTTACCATGGTGAGCTCGGCTCGCGGCTCGGCTGCTCGTCGCTGTGTCGCTCCGTCTCGACGCACTTCGGGACTGTCTGAGCCGGTTGCGACCGAACGCCGCCTCCGCGTCCAGCCGCGGGGCGGGGCGGGGCGGGGTGGGGTGGGGCGCGAATTTGGTCGAGCGCGTTTTGAGGGGAACCAATATACAGCCGCTTATACTAGAGACGCGCTTTCCCCTGCTCCCATCCTGACGGCAGGCAGACAGACAGGCGGACAGACGGGCGAGCAGGGAGGGGCGGCGGGTGGTGTTTTGCTCGTATTGGGAGGGGGGGGAGGAGGGAGCGCCGTGCATTGCGGAGGGGACCCATCGAGAGCGCGGGGCCATGCAATGTAATGCTGATGCCTCATGACCACCGAGAAGCAAGGGGCGGGGGAATTCCATTGCTTTGATTCATGGCACAAACCCAATGCAGCCAACCGCTACGCCGCAAAATACCGGAATTTTTTTTTTTAAGTTTCTCTTGGATTGACTAACAAAACCCAGTCTGTTTTTTTCCTTGGTAAGGGGGGGGGGATTTTTTTTTATTTTTTGTATGTTGCTACTGATTAAGGTAGGCTGAGGGGGACACGCAGGCTGAAGAACACCTGCGAGGACTCCCCAGCCAACTACGTGCATTATAATCGGTTGCAGGCGGCAGGACTTTCTTCTCCTCCTTCCTCGGGTGCGCGGACGAGGCGCCACGCGGTTGTGCGAGTGGTCCCCGAGAGCCTGAATGAGGGCCCCGCGACTCTAACGGCCGGCCGGGCCGAGCAAACTACCCGTCCGATTTATGACACGCGCTGTGTCATCGCAGAGGGACGGGAAGGGAAGGGACTCTTCGAGAGCCATCGGCCAGCGGGGAGCGGCGCGCTGAGCGGTGGGGACCTTGCACCTTCACTGTCGCTCATCGCCGAGAAATTTACACCCGGCCCGCCCGATTTGTCCGCATAGCGCGTCTCTTCGTGTTTTTGTGTGTGTGTGTGGGTGTGTGTGTGCGTGTGTAAGGGGGCGAGGGAGGGGCCCGACCGTGGCGGGGAGGCGGGGCATGTGTCGACGTTCCTTGCCTTGGCCAATTTCTAAAAAATTTTAATCAAAGTTTTCAAATTTTTTGAAATTTCTCAATTTTTTTTAATTTTTTTTTTAATTTTTTAAATTTTTTTAAAATTTAAATTCTTAATGTACATATATTTGGCCAGTTGTTTCCCCCGCAGGGCGGCGGGCAGGCGCGCTGCACATTCCACCGCAAGCGAGATGTTTAGGCCGGGTTCAAGCCCCGGCCGAGGCCTTGGGGGGCGGTTGGAGGCGGGCCGTCGCCCTGCCGCCGCTCTGTCTCTCTCGCACCCCCGCCGGACGCGCCACGAGAGAGTCAGGGCGGCGCTGCCGGGGCATGAATCAGCTCGGTATGCCCGCCAGCAGGGCCGACCCGGCGCACGCGTGTTTAGATTGGAACGCACTCGTCTCTTTCCCCGTCGCTTCCCCTCCAAGTCGTCCTTTTTCTTGCGGCAAGGACGCGGCGCGTGCTGCCATTTCTCTTCCAGTCCTACTTTTCGGTTCTTTTTAAAGCAGTCCCATTTATTTTTCGCGCGCTGCAACATTGTATCGCAGCCTTGTTGTACGGCAACCCGTTCCACTGCCGGCCGGCCTGCAGCTGCCGCTGGCCGTGGCGGTGCTGGCCGTGGCGGTGCTGGCCGTGGCGGTGCTGGCCGTGGCGGTGCTGGCCGTGGCGGTGCTGGCCGTGGCGGTGCTGGCCGTGGCGGTGCTGGCCGTGGCGGTGCTGGCCGCGGCGGTGCTGGCCGCGGCGGTGCTGGCCGTGGCGGTGCTGGCCGTGGCGGTGCTGGCCGCGGCGGTGCTGGCTGTGTTCCTGGACGGCTGGTGCAGCCAGTGCCGCGTGTCCCACATTCATTTCAATTACATGTTGTGTTGTGCCGGTCGGCTATTTTTACTGCCATTACGGCGGGATGCGCAGCCAAGCGGGTAAAAAAGTAAGGCGTGTGGTATGCGTGGGTGGGAGGGGGGGAGGGGTCCGCGTTCCCCGGGTAGAGATTGGCTGAACGGCGGCGGCCTCGCTTTCTCCCTCCTTTCCCGATGGCGCCGCGACATTTAGACTGCTCTGTCTTCTTCATGTGCCCTCCGCGGCGAGGCGTGCGTCCTTGGTGCGTGGGAAGGGGAGGGGGCGCGTCGCCATCGGCCAGAGAACAACCTGTCACCACGTGTGTGTTGGGGCGCATTCCTCGGCGGCGCCTTGTGGAGGGGTGTGGTAGGGCGGGGCGGGGCGCCACGTGGGCGACGCGCGCGCTCCCAGCACGGCCGCGGTAGAGCCCCAGGCTCGACGGCCTACAGGCGCCAGTCCTACAGGGGACAACATCTTTTCGCGTTAGCGGCGTAGATAGGCTGTGACCCTCGCGGGGTTCCCCCCCCCCCTCCCCGGCAAATTCGAGTGTGCTGTATATTTGACGCGCGGCGCGTGACCCGCGTCGAGGCGCGCCTCCTGCCGGTCCAAGCGGAATGCCCCGGCGGCCTCGGAAGGAGCGACTCCATCAGTAAAGCGCGGCTGTTTATGTCGCACGGGGGGTCGTTAAAACAGCTTTCTGCGGGCTGTTTATTTGGTTTTTTAGAACTGCGTTCTTTATCTTATCGGGTCTTTACCATTAGCCTACCTACATAAGACCGACAAAAAGTAGACCAGCCTATTTTAAACCGAACTGAAAGAAAATATTGAATTTAAAAAATTGAATAATAATATTCGCATTTTAGACCCCTTTTCAAGTCAAGTCATTGAAGACCTACCTCATAAAAATATTAATGACATTTTTTTTTAAGGTGGTTCTTTTCCCATTTATCCACACACTTACGTCGACGCTAAGGCGTTCGACTCGATAACCCCGCTGATACTCATTCCGACTGGTAAATGAGTCATGTCTTTATCGACAGAACAATGTCAACGACACCCCGGTGGCGTGGTTGCGTGGTGGCGCGGTGGCGGCGCGCCACAGGTCGATGCAGACGGATTAACGGACGTCGATGCCTCACTGCCTCCTTGAGCGATCGTGCAGTGGCGCGGCCACCGAGGTCGTTTCCCTGTCTCATCTGGGAAGCCGCGACGAACACCTGAATGCCCAGAGCGTTCCAGGCTTGCCAACCCGAGCACGAACCGCTTCAGCGGGGCGCTGTACCGGCGGCTCGTCGGCCTGACGCATGGTACTGCCACCTGGCGGCGCGGAGGTTGGCGGGCCTGGCCGCGCCATCAGTCCCGCCCGCGCGGGGCGAGCAGCAGGGCGTCCAACAGATGGGGCTCATCGCGCCGGCGCCCCGGGCGGGGCCACGGCGGGGCCACGGCGGGGCCACGGCGGGGCCAGGCGAGGCCCGCTGAATAAGGAATGCCGAACTGACCGCCCCGTCGGCCCCGTCCATGTATATTGCACGGCGGGGACCCCCTGGCTCGTGCCGGCCGCCCCGCTACTCGCTCTGCCTCTCTCGCACCCGCGCGGGGCGCGCCGTGAGTGCGAGAGAGGGCCCCTTGGCGTCAGGAGGGCTGATGAGTGCGACGGCCGCGGCCGTCTCGCTGCGGTGCTGCGGCCGCGAGGCGAGGGTCCAAGGACGCGGCGGAGGCAAGGCTCTTGCCGTGTTTTCATTATGCACCGCTTCATCCATTATGTTGGCGCGTACCCCGCCGGCCAGGGCGGCCAGGCACAGTGGGCCAGAAGACCGGTGCAGGCGGCCGAAACGCCGGGCGCGTTTTGCGCTCCAGAGTCGCTACACGGGACTCGAACCGAACGTGTGACCCCACCAATGGATTCCTCGTTTGGAGAGCAGTCCATTGGTGGGGTCAAGCGTTAGGTTCGAGTCCCGTTTGGGGACTCTAGAGCTCAAAACCCGTCTTGATTTTTTGCCGCCGTCGCTGGTCTTCTGGCCCACTGTGCGCCTGGGCGGCATTCATCGCTGTCTCGCCGTAGCCGCAGCCAAGCCCGCAGCCGCAGGTGGCTCGCCGAGTCCTGCCGTCCCTGCAGCAGGAATCCCCCGGATGAACCCCCTTCCCACAACGAAACGGAAAAAAGGCTAACGCGCAAAAGCATGAATGAACGCTTGGGCTGATAGAGCATTTTTGCCGAATAGATTTCTTCGGCCCGAGAGCATTCTAGGCTCTGTACTGCAGACTCGGCAACGTTGTTGGGATGCAGGACGGTGGGACAGGGGGTGGGTAGCCGGCGACACGACAGTGGGGTTAAAGCCGCGATGAACCTAAATCACAACCCGGTTGCCACTGTAAAAGCCACCGAGTTTTACGAGCATATCGAAGCGGGGCAGCTGGGCTGCGCGCGTCGTTGTGGTGAGACTTAACCGATACCTCCATGCGGCCACAAATTATAGAGACATTGATCGTTCAAAGGATTAGGCGGGACTCCTTTCGGGAGCGTTTTTGTGGTTGAAACGGCTGCATGGCGGGGCGCAAGGCCGAGGGCGGGGATCATGCAGTGTAGGCCAAACTCCGGTGCCGCGCCCCACTGCCGCCAGCTGCTGCGACGCCCCTCCCCCTCCCCAAATCACTCATCCCTTCCCCCAACGATCCCATCGGCTGCCTCCTCGCCCCACGCCGGGTGGCCTTTAATCCCGGACCTGCACACGACTGACTTGGAAGCCAGGTAAGTGCGGCAGGCTCAGCATAGGGCACAGTGGGCCAGACGACCGGCGCAGGCGGCCAAAACTCTAGAGACGCTGAACAGGACTCGAACTGAACGTGTGACCCCACCAAGGATTCCTCGCCCGGAGGGTGATCCATGGGTGGGGTCACACGTTCGTTTTGAGTCCTGTTTAGCGACTCTGGAGCTCAAAGACCGTCCGGTATTGAGACCGCCTCCACCGGTCTTCTGGCCCACTGTGCAGGGCAGCCGCGCCTCCCCCGCCAGGACTACGCCCCCGCCCCCCACGCCCCCCACGCCCACATGACAAGTGGTGGCAAGTTCGAGAATGACTCTCGCTGGAGCCGGAGCACCTGCGGAGCGCAGGGCGGGCCGACCCGCAACGCACCGGAGTCGCGCCACATCGGTGTTGCCTCTCTGCCAGGCGCTCCGGCCGCCCAAGCGTCGATGGACTCCGGGAAGGATTGGCGGCGCGAGACCGCGTCGGACTCCGATCCCAAGCCCGCCGCGTCGCCGCGTCCCACGGCAGACGCCCCACGCCGAGCCGACGCCCCGAAAACGAATCCATCCGTCGCGATCCGCGTTTATTTTGGCGCCGCCCATTGCATTTATTACTCGAGGCAGACATGACGTCTCGCGCTCTAATTGAAGCCGTGTGTCGCCAGCCTCGCCCCACCCAGGCCTCGGCGATCCCAAAGGAATGCGTCGTCGCAGCCCTCCGTCGAGACCCGCCTCGCGACAAGGTCGAATTAGGCCAAGGTCGCGTAAACGCGGCGCGTCCCCCTCGTCTCCAGAGACACGGAGGGCTGCCTGCCGCCACGCAGCACGGCGCGGCCGGGACCGAGTCCATTCCGCTCTTTTGCCTCCCTTTATCTCGCTCCCGCCTTTCAGGACCCCTCTCTCTCTCTCTCTCTCTCTCTCTCTCTCTCTCTCTCTCTCTCTCTCTCTCTCTCTCTCTCTCTCTCTCTCTCTCTCTCTCTCTCTCTCTCTCTCTCTCTCCCTCCCGTCGCTACGAAACACGGCGAGTCGAGAGCGGGACCGGGTTTCCGGTTCCCGGTGCAGCTCGCTGTTACCGTCGCTCGTCCCCCAGCAACGGTTCCCCCGCCGCCCTGGCGGCTTGCTCCGCCAGCTTCTTCGACCTCCTCGCCCACACTGATATCTCGTTTACTTGACGTTCTGTTCTTAATACTCAAAGATGTTCAAAGTCTCTGCGCACCAAAGCAGGGAGTGATTGCCGACCCGCGCCTGCACGACGCGTTGCCGATGGAACTCCCAGAGTGTCATCTTCGTCAGATCCGCGGCCGTCGCCATGGCGACGCGGAGGCGCCAAGTCGCGGCCCGGGCGACCCGTCACTGTCAACGTGACATTTAATCCCGACTAGGCAGCCAGGACTAGACCGCCAGCCAGTCGCAAATCGTCTGGATGGCGATGGCGCGGTTCGGGTGGTGGCGACGGCGACGGCGGCGGCGGTGGTCTGGTCTCGCGCGGAGGGTCCAATTACGAAATACAAACAGCAGTTGGCAAGCGGCGCCACGCGCCCCGCCCCGCCGCCCCGCCCCGCCGCCCCGCCCCGCCGCCCCGCCCCGCCGCCCCGCCCCGCCGCCCCACGCCGCGTGCGGAGCCGCATTGGCCCCCCCCCAGCCCATCTTCGGGTAGTCAGACCCATCTTCGGCCAGACTCACCGGTCAAGGCAGCGGGTCACTGTGGTCGAGAGCGTCTGTGCACCGATTAGAAAGTCCGAGAACCCATGTTCGAATCCTGCCATATTTTTTGATGATTTCTACATCCACTCTGTACGGGTCCTGCCTGTCAAAGGCACCGCTTCAACGGCCACATCTCATGTCTCACGGCAGCCGAAAGCGTAGAGGCGTCGAACTCCGAGTCCGGGGGACCTGGATTCGACACCCCGTGCGGTTATCATTTTCGACAGGCTGTCCTGGGGGATCGACCGCCAAATTTTGTGTTGGCGGACGCTTCGCTTTACGTCATTATTTTTGAATTGAAGTCGTCTTACATAACCTTGTCTCAGGATGATGTTTTTATTTTTTATTAGTCTGGCTAACGGTACTTATTGAGACTAGTGGGGCGAGGAGACTGGATGGGCCATGCTGCCCCCCCCCCCCAAATGCAGTGAATGCAGCGCGCCGCCATAAGGACTGCGTCCTGAATACGCTGTAAAGACAAAAATTGGGACGAAGACGAAACTGGCCGGCGCGGCCGCGGTGGGTGTGACTCGGTATTATTCATGGAGCGGGGAAACAAGAACGAGACAAGGAATGTCGGTGAGACCACGCTGTCAACATGCCCAAATGTATTGCACTGCGCCAAGCGGAGCAAGCGGCGAGAGGCCCGTTTCTTCTCTAACTCTTTCTCTCTCTCTTTTTTTTGGCAGCGCGCGTAATTTTTATCCCTCTCCCTCGCCTCCCCGTCGCCTTGTACAGTGGCGCGGCGGCGCGGCGCTGATTTGATGTGGCCTGGCGCTGGCGGCGCTGGCGGCGCTGGCGCCACGGGCCGTCCGAGCCGGCCGGCGCAGCCCGGCGTCCCCTGGCATTCCCTACTGGCGGCGGCGACGGTGGCGTAGGAAAGGTTGAGGCCAACTCTTGCCGCGCCGACGCGCCCGGGGCTGCTGCTCCCGCTGCTACTACGCCACTGCCGCCAGTCAGTCTGTCCACGCGCGACACGTCATTTTTAGCTCGTTTTTCGGAAACACACACACACACACACGTACACTTACACACTCGATCGCATGGGCACTGTGTAAAAATAGCCGTCGAGTGGCGCGGCGAATAACGGATGCTGGACAGCGCTGGGCCGCTTGGCTGCGCCGCTGCGCCGCGCCGTGCGACGTGTCATGTTGTTGCCGATGCCGCGGCCGCCTTGACGCGCTCACAATCGGCAGACTAACGGCCTGGCGCGCCGCCAGCGCCGCCGCACCTTCTGCCACCTATCAATGAAAGCGACGCCTTCGCTTCGCTCGGATTCCATTCCGCGCACGAAAGCCCCGGCCGGCCTGCAAACGACTATACAGTTACACGCACAAACGGGGAGGAGGCGGTTCGGACGGACTAGCTGCCCAGCTGTCAACCGAGTCCCTTCCTGCGGCCCCTCGAAGGCCCTCTGGAGGCTCCAGTGGGCCGCCTCGGGGGGCAGGTGGGCGGCCCTCCGCACCGGCACGGGGCTCGCCGAGGGCTGGACGCGCGCCCTTCGTGGTTCATTCATCCTGTTTCTAGTGGCGCCGCCCGAGGCTGAGGGAGGCGGCGCCCCCCCCCCCCTGCCACTACATCACGGGATTACGACCTGTTCTTTGCCACGCGGCCGGGGGCTTTCAGCCACCGCGGCGCGATTTAAGAAAAGAGAAAAGAGAACGATTCAAAGAGAAGGCGTTTTCTTTTTTAACACGTATTTGTATTTCGGGCGTGGTATGTAAGGCACGCGCGAGTTTGATTTACAGTGAGGTGAGTGTCCCCGTCCGCGCCGCGCGACGAGAGAGGGATAGGGGGGGGGAGAGCGAGAACGCGACAAAGGAACAAGTTTTCAGCTGTGGAGTATTCCGCCTTATGGTAGGACCCTTGGATCGCCTTTCGATTCTGTCGTAACTATAGGCACGAGTTTGATTCGAGTTAGGACCATGGAGTTCTCTTGAAGCGGCTTTTTGGCCGCTCCCAGCTGACTGTCCCAGGGAGTCCACGAAGCGACGACGGAGTCTCGACGGAGTCGCACGATGGAACGCATAACTGCATTACCGGCAACTTACACAGCCCGAGTTGGAGTTTGACCAGCAGTCCTCCAGCTGCATGGCGTCGGCGTCCCCACCGTCAAGAACTTCGACGCTTTGCCCCCCAAGCCCCAGACAGCCGTAGTGCGGAATCAGAACCTTGCTTCCGCCGCTGCTACCCTGTTGAGCTACGCGACGGCGGCGACGACGATGACGACGACGGAAACCCGAGTCCCTTTTGTCCGCGCCCCGGTGAATCACTTTCAGGGCAGGCGATGGGCCATGTAAGCGCGCGGGGCGGGGCGGGACGGGGCGGGGCAGGGCGGGGCGGGGCGGATGAGTCAGGGCGCCACTTGGCTATTCTAAGAGCAGTAAATGCCTCATTTTGCAGGGACAGCGTCACGATGGGGGTCTCGGTGACGAGAGGCAATGTTTTCGCACTGTTTCTCTGCAAGACGAGTGGACTCAATGCGGTTAGGGACGACGGGGTTGAGTCTAAGTTAATGACTCCTCCTAACCCACCGCACCACTCCTCGTCCCACCTGCCCCCTGTCCTTAACCTCACTTGCAGCGCGGGAACCAGGTCGCTTGCCCTCCCCCTTCCCCCCCCCCCTTTTCCCTCCGCCTCTCACTCGCTCCCTCGCTCCAATTGGCCCCGCAACCTTCTTCGCTCTTTTCGTCGAGTGCTCTGCGTTATTGGTTAGGGAGTCGTCAGGTGACACACACACACGTCTAGACTGACCGTGTGCACACTCACACACACGTACTCACACTGTTGACCTTTCACACGCACACGCGCTCGCACACGCAGGCTCAATTAATAAGGGGGTCGAAGCAGCTGGACCGAGTGGTGCGCGGACATGTTCTTCCTGTCATTTGCTGATGATATTTCGGGACGCAAAATTAATCAAGGTCTCTTTTTATGTTTTTTTAAACTAATTTTTTTACTATTGCCCTAACAAGGCCCTAACCGAGGACTGTTGATCAATATTAATTAATGATTAACGAGTTGACTTCGGCACTTCAGCATCCTGTGCGCGCGCGCTCGTGGTGTGTGTGTGTGTGTGTGTGTGTGTGTGTGTGTGTGTGTGTGTGTGTGTGTGTGTGTGTGTGTGTAACTGCGCGCGCATACATATTCAGCAGCGCACACATGACGCCCACAGCGACACGCATGCCCAGTGTAGCGTAGAGGATGGTCGTGAAAATAAGATGACCGAGGAGGCCCCTGGCGCCCCGCCCCGCCCCGCCCCGCCCCGCCCCGCCCCGCCCCGCCCCGCCCCGCCTCGCCCGACCAGATTCCAAGACACATTCGAGGGCGGCGTCGCGCCACCCTCCGCTATGAGCGGGGTCAGGCAGACGACAGAGCCTAAGGCCCGCCGAGTGATCGTCGCTGGCCTCCACCGACACTGGCGTGCGCTGGCGCCAGTGGTTGTTGTTGTTGTTGTTGTCGACACAGTGTAGCGTCCGGTCCGCCGACTTCGCCGAGTGGCCCGCACCGCACCGGCACACACGGTCCAAGGTTCAGTCATTCCTCCTCCAGACGGGGCTGCGCGTCCCCGAGTCCGCGAGGGGCCTGCGTAGCCTAGGTCGCGGAAACTCAGCCTCGCTTCGGAGACCGAGCCGCCGGTGAAAAGCGAGTGGAACTACAGACTCCCAAGTGGCCGCGGGCCGCGACGGCGCGCGGAAGGTCATCGTGCATCAGTCGTCGGCGCCAAGCCCGGCGAAGCCCAAAGCTCAAAGCCCTGCTCTCCCCCTCCTCCTCGGCGCCGGCAGCTATTTCCAATTTGTTTTCCCTAGCAGCGTTTGTTCCGGGAGCGCGCGACCGTTATTGAATGGACTCTGAAAATACCTTGCGTGGGCGGACGGCGGGCGGCGGGCGGCGGACGCGTCGCGGTGGTGAGCCGTGCGTCCAACGGCCTCGGTCCCGCGGACCTCAGTCAGTCAGCGGGCGCCGAGGCCAGCGACCAGCCCCCATCACTCATTAAACAACGGCAAATTAAAAGATTTGAGATGATTTAGACGCGGAGAGTTAAAGAATCAAATAAGAAGCTCACCGTCGGGTTCGAGTCTTCCTCTGTTCGATGTCGCCAACTTGCCAACAGAGCCACGGCGACTCCACCGATTTTTAACAGCGGGTCCGAAATAACAAATGCCGCGGCCTCGTGTCCGAGTGACTCGTACACACACGCGTCTGGGGGGCGCTGACTCTGGCTCTGACGACTCCTCGTGTCCGTAGTCACAACAATGGCAGGGCGCGCATTGCTCCCGACCGCCGCTCGGCTATGCTGCGCTACAGAGGTATTCGTGTCAATCCCACCGCGAGAGACTCTCCTACCCCCCACCCCACCCACTTCTCTCTCTCTCTCTCTCTCTCTCTCTCTCTCTCTCTCTCTCTCTCTCTCTCTCTCTCTCTGACGGGTATGCCGGCCCGCACTACACCGGTCCGTCTTTCCGGGCTGCCTACCTCCAAGGGGCGCAGCGAGCCAGACACAACGTGAGCCAGCCTTTCTGTCTGTGTGTCTGTCTGTCCGTCTGTCTGTCTGTCCGCACACGGCGAAGCACATCAAAGTGGTGGCACTGCAGTCCGTATTCAGGATGCACAGCAGCACAAGACGGCTGCAAGCGGCGCGTAAACACCACACCGGGGGAAAATGCTTCAGTGGAATAAAACAAGGAAAAACAGAAAAATGGAAAAAAAAGACACAAACCGGAGGAAAGGCAAAATAAAGGCGGTTTTCCTGCTGAGTGCGGCCATTTTACTGCTTTCGTTGTTATTTCCTCTGTGTGTATGTGTGAGAGAGAGAGAGAGAGAGAGAGAGAGAGAGAGAGAGAGAGAGAGAGAGAGAGAGAGAGAGAGAGAGAGAGAGAGAGAGAGAGAGAGAGAGAGAGAGAGAGAGAGAGAGAGTGTCTGAGTGTGTGGGTCCCACTGAGGGGCCGTGTGCGTGAGAGCGTCGGTCGCTTTGTTGCCGTGCCGCCCTGCACTGGGGCTGCATTGGTTCCATCATCTCTGAGTGGGGCTCCCTTCCGGCTCGACCGCCGCACCGCTCTCTCTCGCTCCCTTTCTCCCTCGCCGCACCGCTCTCTCTCTTCATCCTTTTCTCCATTTAACCGCGACAGAATTGGCATTGTCTTGTCGGGACGAAGAGGCATTGTAGGAGGGGCTTTAGCTTCGTAGCAGCGTGTAACATGTTGAGACAGACCGCGCTCACGTGGCCCCCCTATCTCACTCTCACACACCCAGCACGCGTCAGTTTGAACAAACTCTAACTTATGACGTACTGGGCGCAGCAAATCCCCCGCGTCCCCTGGCCGCTGGCTGGCTGGCGGCTGGGCGGCTGGCTGGCTGGCGGCGGGGCGGCTGGCGTTGCGGATCGGCGCAGTCTAACCAAGACCATGCCGAGACCGCGGCTGCCCCGCTGCGCGACTTCTCTCGTTCAGCGCCATCATGGAGGCTTACTTCGGAATAGCGCGGCTTTAAACTTTAATCCAGCGCTTGAGCGTTGGCGCGCGGAGACAGAGGGAGGGCGGCGTTGAGGGCCGTGGGGCGCCGCCGGCCGCCGGGACGCCGCCAGACGCAGACTCATCAAGCCGTTGTCGCGAGGTGCGAGTTGCGGCCGCGGCCAAAGCAGGCGCTGGCTCCTGCGCCTCGACGAGAAACTTCGCCTCGCGGAGGAAAATGATTCTGACTATCGCGGCCTGCACCGAGAGGAGATTCTCCGTCACACATGAGCACTTCTGGCTTTGGCTTCACCACCAACAACAACTTTTCCCTCTTACGACTCGACGAGTGTGTGGGTAGATCTCGCCGAGGGAAGTTCTGAGAGGAGTTTCAAAAATACAGGACTATATAAACTTTCCTCCTTTCTAATCCCATCGTGTTTCGTCCGCTGGTCTTACACCTTTTCCTTTTCCACGAGCAGCTTTGGGTTTGGGAGAGGAGGACAAGTCGTGAAATTAAAGGGGAGACTTAAATGTTGCCCGGGGCGCGTCGGGACCGAAACTCCGAGCGAAGCTCAGTCAGTGTCACAGGCCGCCTTCTGAATATTCATCCAAGTTTAAATTTGAGACTGGAAATCCACGTGCTGCGAATGGGGCAATGGACTGGTGGACTTTGCGACCTTCAGCGGGAGGGAGGCAGACGCGCTGGATTCCCCCAACACGAAAATTAATGAGGTGGGACACCGTCATTTTTCACCTTCACCTTTCCAGCGTCCGCGCTGCACGCGCCCAGCGAAGCCGGAGGGCCATTCTCATACTTTGCTCTTTCCGGCCGCTTTAACTCTCACTCTTGATTATTCTTTCTGCTTCTCTGAGCGATCAAGGAGTTATTGGGCCGGTTGTTTTTGATAGTTTTATTTTTCAAGGTGAACAAAACAATTTTTTATAATTTATTTTTTTTTGCGATTAGAATCGAACCTTATAATCTTGTCTCCGGACGGTGTTTTTAATTTGGGGTCTGGCGACCCTAGGCGACCCCAAGTACCAAGCCGCGACCCCAAAATATTTTTCCGCGACCCAAAGTGGGGTCGCGACCCGAAGGTTGGGAACCGCTGCCATAGACGGCTCCGTCCGTCCGTCCACGTACCACGCAGCAACAGTGGTCCACGCTCAGTCTCGCAACCAACAGCGGAAATGTGGCAGCGAGGCCGAAACGTGCCCGAAATTAAACCTTCGCACGTTCTTTTTATGAACCCTAATCACCACATTTTTTTAGGCTGCCGCGGTTTAGTTTCTTTGGCAGGTCCCCTTTTTTGCCACGTGCTGTGTCCAGCCTGCGTCCTGATTGCCATCACCCCGCATCGGCCGAGCCCGGAGTGTTGTGTATGAAGGGGGCCGAGCTGTGAAGCTTAAAGCGGTAAAAACAACAGCGGAGTCCGGCCGGCCCCCGACTGTCCGTCCGGTCGGAACGGACTCCAAGTTTGAAGGAAATTGAGCGGACAGCTTTAAGTGGTGTTTGAGTTGGGGGGGGGCGCTCGTGTATTATACACGTGCTCACACACACGCACACTCACATGGACAGGGAGACACACACACACACACACACACACACACACACAGACAGACCGACAAACACAACCCCTGCTGGAAATGCCGAGGGTCGCACATTACACAGTATCTGGAAATCTCTGTTTGCATCCTCCGATGGCCCTTGCCAAGGAGACGTACTCCGCCTGAGAGCTGCGCCCTTACTTCCACCCCCCCCCCTCCCCTTGTGGAAACGAGGCAAAAGAAAGTGGATTGGGATTGTTTGGTTGGGGGGACGGGGGTCTCAGGCCCACCAGCTAATCCCGTGAGGCATAATTCAGAGGGACGTAGGGCGTCTTGTTCCGGTTCATCATTGTGATGGCGTATCAAATCGGCTCGGTTCCGGCCTCCGGGTCGGAGGCGCGCTTCCAGGTCATGGTCCGGCCCTCTAATTGCTCTTGGGTTTCGGGGCAGTAGAATGCACGATGCTTGCATGAGTTCGTTTCTAGCGTCCGGCCGGCATGGTTACCATTTCCACGTGTGCTGATGCCAGCCGCCCCCCTCGCGGAATCCCTTCCGACTCGATTCACCCCCACCCTAAAAAGGCCGAAATCTAGTGGAGCCCCAATCCGGACGGGGCGCCGGGCGCTCTAGCGTCCACGGCGGTGCGTGCGCCGACACTGTGGCGCCCCCTGTCGATCGACGCGGGGGGTTCCTCACGGCGACGCGCCCCGCGGCCAGAGCCACGCCGGCAAGGGGTAGCGACGCGCGCGGCCGTTGTCCCCAGCGACCCGGGGTATCGCCGACGGTCGCGGGGGTGTGCTGCACGATGTAGCGGGTAGCGAGGGGTACTGCTGGAGGCCGGCCAGCAATAGCCCGGTAGGTAGGCAACCCGCCGGCACGGGCGCACTCGCGTTGCCTGTCCGCAGGGCGCTCGCCGCCAGCAGCCAACCCTCGGCGTGCCTACCTGTCTCACGGACTCTGGTGTTTCCTTTTGCAGGTGAGTTGCGCGCACACGGCCAACAGGCGGTCATGTGAGTTGTCCTCGTCCACCTCGCCTCGCTCGCCCGTAAGTCGGAGGCCAGCGGCCAGCAAGGAGTAGCGCGGTAGCAGACGGTAGCGGTGGTGGTAGCAGGCGTAGACGTAGATCAGCTAACTCCCTCCTCACTCCAGAACCGAACGGGATGGGCCTTTCAAACCGTTTGCCAGTGGATTGGATTTTTGCCGGGCCCAGAACAGCGTTCAGCTCCGAAGCTTGATTCCACCAAAACTTTGAACTCGTGTCTCTTCCTGAAAGCCGAGACCCACGTAATCGAGGACACCGGCATGGGTCTCGAAACAGGCGGAGCGCGGCGGACAGGAATCAGAATCGAGGCACTAAACTTGGAAAATGGACGAAGCGTGCCGGCCGCAGCCGCCAGAAAGTGGAAGGAGCTTTAACGCGTTCATCTTGAAAAAAAACCGCTTGCAGAAACATTAAAACTGTAGACTAGGAACGAGCTAGAGTGGCCTTTGGAGCCAGGCCTGCGCCTTACAGCCTTCCAGTGCCGTCGCGCCGTCAGTATCGCGGCCGGCTCATTATGGAGAACGTTTTGGCCGTCGTGCCGGAGGGGAGGGGAGGGAGGGAGGGAGGGGAGGGAGGGGGGGGAGAGAGAGGGGGGAGGGAGGGAAGGAGGGGAGGGAGGGGAGGGAGGGGAGGGAGGGGAGGGAGGGGAGGGAGGGGAGGGGGAGAGAGAGGGGCTGGATAGGGGCTGGAGCCAGACACGGCAAGACGCATGGCCGGCAAATACTTCCCAAGGTCGGACGCCGGCGGGGGGTGGGAGGGCACAGACAGACAGACGAACGAACGGACAGAGAGACAGGCAGAAGGACAGACAGTCAAGTGGACTGTGAATGGCCCCTGGCAGTGGATTGGCTGGCGTGTTGCAATGTGTTGTACTCGCCCGGAGGGTAATTGAAAATATATTATGCTCGTTCGGAGCAGCGCGCTGCGACTTGGCAAGTCGTCCGCCTTTTCCGAGGTAATTAGGCAAGCTGCTGGGTTCTTCCCCCCCCCCCTTTTCCCCGCAGGTCGAACTGCAGTCGCACACAAGTGGAGTGGACTGGGTAGACCGCTTCCCACGCCTTCGCCGCGCAATGCCGCGCAATGCCGCGCCCCCCACTTTCCACTACCCTCGCTCAACTTTCCCTTCCTTAACAGCCCACTGTGCACCGTCCCCGCACGGTGGCGCCAGGCCGGGGTGGGCGAGGCAAGGGGGGGGGGGGCACCTTTCGCATCCGAGGCGATTTGCCAACAACTACCGAAAAGAGTTGAGTGCGTGGTGGGGGGCGGAGCGGAGTGAGGCGCCAGCTCACACAGCTCGTCTGTGCCGCCAACTATTTAAGAGGTACTTTTGCGTTTCATTTCGCCTCTGTTAAAGAAGTCCCCCCCCCTTCCTCTTCCTATCCTCCGTATGTAGGTCACCTGGACGTGTCCCTGACAATGGCGGCATAGGGCACGCCGCGGCGGATGGAGGGGGGGGGGCGCCGCGGCAGTCGTGACGCTGGAGATGGAAAACAAGACGTCGACCGGAAGCGCGGCGGGGGTGGGGGAGGGGGAGCAGCATTCGCCCCTAGTGCGCTAACAATGGCAGAATTGGCGAAATGACGTGTGTTCTCATGAAGACTTATCGGCGTGGGGAGCGAGCCAGCGGCGGGGGAGGGGGTCGGCGGGACCAGACCGGAGGCAGGGCAGAGCAGGCATGGGGGGGGGAGGCAACTTTTCCCGCACCACCCTCGTGCCTCACGTCGGCGTCCACTCGCCTCGTCCACCCCGTCCGACCCGTCGTCACCCAGTCAGGCCAATCCATTTCACGGCTAGACGGCTTTTGCCAACGCGCCCCTCCAGCCTACTCATGACAATTATTCAACTTTATTCAGCAGAATGTGTTATCCGTACGGGCAATGGGTGTGGATCGTAATCCGTAAAAAAATTCATGCCCTGTAAGAAAACACATAAAACGAGAAATAATCCGCGGCGCCGGCTCCGGAGGAATACCCCTCGGCCGATCCGGGTTCCGGGAGGATCGTTACATTTGAAGCGCCCGTAATCCGAACGGCGGGCTGGGCATCGTATGGAAACGAGCTGGAATTTATGTAATGACTGCACGGCCGGCCCAGATCGCGAGGGGGGGGGGAGGCTGGATGATGAATGAGGGGAGAGCGAGGAAGTGCCGAAGAGCATCCTCAAAAAATGCACGGACGGCACAGACGATAAGAGCGTGGACGAAAAAAAAGGGGACGGCAGGGGCGCCCGGACTGGCTCGGGAACGAATCGGCGGGGGACTACACACTCTCGAACCCTCCGAACCATTTCAGGCCTTGCGAAGAAATGCCGCTTGCCATAGCAAATTATTTTGAGCATAGAAGCTTGCAAAGAAAATATTTCGTAATTTAAAAAAAAAAAAAATACTAATACACATTTGGGAGAAAATATCGGTGTTTCAAGACGTGCACCGACAGAGACTCAGCTATAATTAACAGAAAAATGCGCAAATTGTCGGTGTCTTTCGACGGATCTCCCTCGCGGGACGGTTGAGGCGCGGACCGCCTCGGCCGCCAACCCCACCCCCTGGTCCGGAGACGTGAGCGGTGGAGGGAGGGCGGAGAGCGGGCGGCGGTGGGCCCACGCCACTGGAGGGGGGGGGAGGGGGGCGTCTACAAATGGCGACTAAGTGGACTGCACGAGACGGCCAGACTCTTCTAGTGCGATGCGAAACAAGGAGGACGGAAAGGCCACTCCCCGCACAGTGGGCCAGAAGACCGGCGCGGGCGGCTAATACTCTAGACGCGTTTTGAGCCCTAGAGTCGCTAGGGATTCGAATTAAACTAAACATGTGACCCCACCAAAGGATTTCTCTCTGAACGAGGAATCCATTGGTGGGGTCACACGTCCGGATCGAGTCCTGTTTAGCGACTCTGGAGCTCAAGATGCGTCTGGAATACCGGTTGTCCGGCCCACTGGGGCCGCCACTCCAGGGTCGCGCCCCGCGTTGCACCTCGGCTAGCCTTGCGTCACTGGGGACTCCAGCCCGGAGTGGAGCAGGACTCGCCGGTAAGCAGGCTGCCGCCCGCCCGGCTGGGCCCCGCCCCGCCCCGCCCCGCCCCGCCCCCTTCGCGGAGAGAGAGATCGCCCGAGTCCCGGAGGAGTGAGGCGCCCTGCCGCCGCGCCCTCCAGTGCCGCCCGCGCCGGCCTGGCTGTCAGTCCTCCCCTAACCTCGGCGCCGTGCCTCTCGGCCCCTCTCGCCCGCGACATCGCCGAGGGCCTCGCGGCGGTCGCGGCGCGTCTCACTGTGTAACACACCGCTCACATTGCGCCTGCTTTCCGCGGACCTCGGACGAGTGAACGACGATCACCGTGTAGATTGAAGTGAAACTGAAGAGTCATTTTAGCAAGGCTCGGGGACTTTGTTTTGTGGTCCAAGAGGCTCAAAAACTTTTCCAAGCGTTTAGTGCTAAATCCACATTGATTTCGGGGAGCCTAACGTCGTAACGTTCGACAATCAAAAATATTTCTTACATGCTTTTGAAAATCTCTTGAAGTGCTACCTGAAGTTTGGCAGCACAAATCGAAAACGACTAAATTTTGTGAAAGTGACAATCGTGGCACTGAAATTCGTACGTGGTGCAAACGAAAGGAAATGGTTGTAAACGCTGTAAAAAAAAATGTCACTTGATACTCAGGGAAATGGCACAGCACGCTAATCTCCGTTAAAGCAGCCCCGAGCCCTAAAGCCTTTAGCGCACACGGTGTAGAACCTCTTTTGCTCGTTCGAGGAGACTGGAGATAGCGCGGCTCCGCGGCCCACGGGGCGGCGAGCACCCCACGGCCATCTCGGGGATAGTGCGCCGAGTGATAAAAATTCAACCTAGTTTTCAGTGTCCTTCGGTGTCCTTTGTGTGGCGAGGCAGGTTTCTTATCTCCCCCAGCTCCACCAGGGCTCCCCCAGCTCCACCAGGGCGCCGCAGACCCACGGCGCGGCGCCAGCCAAGCACCGAGCCAAAGCCAAAGCCAAAGCGCCACCCAGTCGACATCCGGCCCTCAAGCCTCGATAGCAGACTGTCCCGGAAAGCCTTGCGGGGAATATTAAAAAACACGCGCCGCACGTGCCGCTCCAGGTCGCCGTCGTGCCCCGCGTCCGCCACGTGCCGCTCCAGGTCACCGCACAATGGGTCAGAAGACCGTTGAGGGGGACAAAATTCTAGACGCGTTTTGAGCTCCAGGGTCGCTAAATGGGACTCGAATGGATGAATTCCTCGTTGGGAGAGCAATCCATTGGTGGGGTCACACGTTCGATTCGAGTCCCATGTAGTGACTCTGGAGCTCAAAACGCGTCTAGAATTTTGTCCACCTCAACGGTCCCACTGTGCGCCGTCGTGCCCCGCGTCCGCCACGTGCCGCGCGTCCGCGCTCGCCTCGCCCACTCGTACCGCTGCCCCCATTTCACTCCAACTCCCGGCAAAACTGTCGTCATTCATTTCTCTCCGGCTGCCGCTATTATTTTTTGGCGAGTAGGGCAGGGCAGCAGGGCAAAGGGCTGGCGCGGCGTTCGGCCCCGCTGGGTTGCCTGCCTTGCGGGTGCCGCCATGCGTCATGCCCGACGACGTGCGGGCAGCGCGGACAGCGACCACTGTTGCTCCGCCCACTCACCACGCTCTAAAATAAGACAATTTAAAAAAAAAAAAAAAAAAAAAAGCCTGAATTATTTGTAGCGCGTCTCCTGGGGACCCCCTTGCAGGAAAACAGCAAGGTGGGCCCTTATTGTCATAGTCGAGCACTGAGCCCACCTGCCCGGCCCGCCGCAGCGGCGGCACGCCCCCACCACCCCCACCACCGCGCCCACCCGGACCCGGAATCCGCCTTTCGTCTCCGTTTCAGTCGGGGAGGCCCCTCGTGGCTGCAATGCGGGTGGGCCCGTCCGGCGGGGCCGTGAGGGCCCGTGTGGGGCCTTGAAGGGGTCAGGGAGTCGCGTCACCTGTGGACGACGGGCGGGGACTTGTTCAGCTGAGGGAATTTTTGGTTCCCAGGGGTGCCTAAGAAGAGATCCCGCGTGATTAATCGAAACTGTACGCTAAATAGGATGGACTAATGTGGCGATCTGTTTCGAGCATGTTGGATGGCGATCCGCTCGGCTCCACTTGCCACCGCACGGCAAGCACTCCTGCGGCTGCATTTGCCTTTGTTCGTCTCGGCCAATGATGCCTCTTTGTTGGCCGGAGCGGTGCTTCGCCATGCGGGGGTGGGGCGGCCCCAAAGGGAGCCGCTGACAGCCGATGCAAATGGTTCCGAGAAGAAAGGGGCCCCAGGATAGGAATCGCGGGCTAAAGCAGCTAAAGTTTGGTTTTCCACACATATCTCAGGCGGGGGCGCTGCGCCGCGCCACTCTGATTGGTCCAAAGTGTGACAGGCCGTCCATCGCGCGCGCTTCCGGCCCGGATTCCCCCCCTCCACCTTCCCCCAGCCCGCCCCGCCCGCCGGCCGGAGTGCCCCGAAGGGCCCGGAGCCGCGCCAAGAGGCCATTAGCTCTGGGACACGCGGAAATTTCCCTTAAGCCGTCACAAAAACAATCATAAAACAGCATAGGAATAAAAGGACCCCTACTAACGCCCCCCGCGACCCCGGCTAGAAACCTGCCTCGCCACTGAGTAGCTCTATCCTTGCATCGCGGCAGTTAGTCCAGTCCGAGCCGCACCCCATGCACTGAGCGGCCACCATGCGGCCCGGGCTCATCTCGAGGAAGGTGACACAGCAGCAGAAGGACCACGCCCAGCAGCGGCGCGGCTACGGCGGCAACGTCAAGGTCAGCAGCGGCAAGGACACGGGTTCGAATCCCGTCGGTGCGACATGTCTACGGTTGTCCTTGGGGTCGCGAAGTGCTACCTGAGTCTGGTCGCCAGACTGATAAAAAATTAAAACCCCGTCCTGCGACAAGATCATACGGGTACTACAATTCAAAAATAATTACGTGATTTTTTTAAATCCCAGAGCGTAGAGGCGTCGCACTCTTGGGGGCTGTGAGGCCGCGAAAATGTTCGGTAGCCATTTTTGGGTCGCGAGCCGAGAAAGGTTGGGAACCGCTGAAGGTCGTGGCGACGGCCAATCCGAAGCCGCCCTTCGGCCGCCCATAGAACGAGCGCCGACTGTTTCCCCAAGTTGCCTTTCCTTTTCATTCGGCCAAGTTTTGCACAATGAACTGACGTGCGGACGAGTGTACATGTCGGCGGAGGGAGAGAGAGAGAGAGATTCCCGGCCGAAACAACCAGACGGGGGAAGAGAAAAAATGGGCCGGCAGGTCGCCGTGGTGCCGTCGTTCGGCGCCACCGCGAAAGCTGCTGCAGCGCCCTTGTCTCTGTCTCCGGCGTCCGGGCCAGTGGCATGAGTTCGGCCGCCGCCGCCATGCAGTGGGCTTTGTTCACTGAGCGCCGCAACCTCCACGGAAAAGGCAGAAAAAGAAGAGAGAGAGAGAGAGAGAGAGAGAGAGAGAGAGAGAGAGAGAGAGAGAGAGAGAGAGAGAGAGAGAGAGAGAGAGAAGAAAAAAAATTCCAATGCTCATGCATTGCGTGGTGTTCCGCTAATTTAAAAAATAGTTGCGAAAGTAGTTTTTTATTGCCAACCAGGCATAGGCAGGAAAGTAAAGTAAAGTACCGCGGTACCAGGTGGTACAGGTGGTATAGGCGTCGGTTCCCGGTACCGGGGTCGACGGATCGAGTCCCACTTTTTCTCAACATTTTTCGAATGACCCGCTCACTGCGGCTCCATCCCTGCCGCGTCTAGAGCCCGGCTGACGCCGCATCTACCATGAGCCGTGGTGGCTGAGATCGCTAAGGCGTCGGACTTGAACAGTAAGGTCCGGGGATCGAATCCCAACATTTCAATACATTTTACGACTGCCTCCCTCATCCCAATACGACTCAAACCCGTCGTCCGACACTCGGCAGACGTGCAGTCGTGATAGCGTAGTGGTCTGGATCATTTGTCGTCCACTATGCTTGGGTGTCTAAAAAGCAGTCCGCTTCGGCGGATTGGCCTCGGCACTGGTTCGATCCCCGGTCGTTCCAGCCACTCGCAATTGGTCGCGAGTGGGTCCATTCTGATTCGTCGGTTTGGAGTTGATAAGTCCTTTGAAGCTGGCCCTTCACACTGCATGTTCGGTAGAGAGCGCCGGACAGCGGGGGT
Source organism: Stenchaetothrips biformis (assembly GCA_030522485.1). NCBI lineage: Eukaryota > Metazoa > Arthropoda > Insecta > Thysanoptera > Thripidae > Stenchaetothrips > Stenchaetothrips biformis. The sequence continues at coordinate 5,048,945 of CM060091.1, forward strand.
ACCACTGTGGGTACCACTGACCACCCCGCGAAAACCAAAGGCTCTCAACCCCCGCCCTTCACCCGGCCCACATCAGATGAGAACCCCTGGGGTCGCCGCCTGGAATGCACCGGTTCCCCCGATCCACCGAAGTTGCAGGCGGTCCTCCCTACTGTGTGGGGAGGTGGGAGAAGGGCCCCCATTTTTTCTTCTTTTTTTTTCCTCCAAGTTCTTTTGTTGGATGCGCCGCTGTACAGTGGTTTGCAGCGCATGGAGTTCGTGGTACCCGTGGGTACGTCAAGTACCGTCGGTACTTTCGAAGGTACCTGTAAAGTACCGCGGCACCGAAAATTTCGATAGTACCGGTAAAGTACCGCGGTACCATAGTTTTCGGTAGTACCGGTACCGGTCAACGATAGTATCGTTGAGGAGAACGATAGTATCGTTGAGGTCAACGATAGTATCGTTGAGGTCAACGATAGTATCGTTGAGGTCAACGATAATATCGTTGTGACATGTCACGAACATGTCACTGACATGTCGTAAGTCATGACGGTGGAATAAAAAAAAGAAATTTCGGTCAAATGCAATAGGGGCTCCTGTCGGAACCCCTAAAAAGGCCGTTTCGATTGAACTTGGATGTTTAGCCACGAGCCGTAGAAACAGGGAACCCTAGGGACGAAGGTGGCTCGGCCCTGGCTCGGGCTTGACGTCAGGAGCCCTGATAAGCAGATGGCCAGTTGGACATTCCCGCTCCCGCTGCCCTACTTCCGCACCGCAGATACACACCGTCGAAATGCCCGAGTCGCAAAAACTTGTCCACCCTGGCGCTCCATTCAAAATGACAACCCTGACGAGTCCGTGAGCAGCCTCCCCTGACGACGCGGACTTACTCCGGGGACTGGACGCGCTGCGCCGGGGACGTGCCCCTGCAGGCACGCCGGGCGAAGAGCAGCAATTAGAACGTGCCACACAGGGTGACGGGCAGGCAGGCTGGAAGGGTGGGAGGGAAAAAAATGTGCCGGCAAAAGTTTCACACAATGTGCGAGAATGAGCGTTAATATGCATAGCGGGAGTGTCGCGCGCTGCTTGGTGGGCCTTGAGGAGGGGGGGGGGGCTCTGGTGGCACGGCGTGCAAGGGGTGCTGCAGGAGGGGGAAAGCAACCAACCCTCTAAGACTGACAACGCGCGTGTCCAGGCACGACACGCCAGCCGGCTCGTCAGACGGGGGACCGGGGACGGGGAGGCATAATAGAGTCATTCGTTCGGTTTACAAAGCCGCACAGTCCGTGCCTCTGAGCCGAAAAGCCAAAACGCCACAACGAAAAGCGCTCGGCGAATGAAGCGAAGCGACGAAGACATTCCTTCCTTCCTTCCGGCACAAGTTGGCCGTTTTGTTTGCCGCCCTTCTCCCTCGTCGCGACGACAGGCCGCACCGCGCGCACAGTGGGCCGGGAGACCGGCGCTGGCGGCCGAAACTCGACTCGTTTTGAGCTCCAGAGACGCCTAACAGGACTCGGACCGAACGTGTGACCCCATCACTGAATTGCTCCATGGGTGGGATCCTGTGTATGGTGGCCCCAGAGTGACTCGCTCCGCAGCTGACCCGTGCGTGTGTCCTTGCAGGCACGCAACAAGCCGGCCGATGGCTCCCACCCGCAGAAGGCCGCCTCCCGGGAGAAGACGCCCGTCGGCACCAAGGCGAGCACGCCGTCGACCGGGAAGCCCGCTCCGGGGCAGCCCAAGGCGGCCACCGCGCACACGCCCAAGCCGCCCAGCGCCCAGAAGGGCGAGGTGAAGGCCAAGGCGCAGCCCAAGCCTGCACCGCCGCCGCCCAAGCCCGCGCCCGCCAAGGCCAAGAAGAAGGGGCAGCGTCACCAGCAGCACGACCTCGTCGTCACCATCAACCTGGTCAGTACCCAGCTCCACTGTTGGAAACCACCCAAATTAAACCATTTTAAAACGCCGCGGCATGATCCGACACGATACAAATTTCTTCTTGCGAAAAGAATTTGTACATTTGATGTCACGTACTTTCTCAGCATTGCATGTCCGGTATTTGAGCGCTTATAGTTCCCGGAAACGACTACTTCTTTTTCCGCCGCCGCGTTTCGGATGGTCCGCGTCCGGTCCCTTCCGGGCCCTCGCCCGGCCGGCTCTTAATTCGCCCCTGCTGCTTCCCAATGCCCCTCCTCGCTCGAGAACCGCGCCGACCTTCCGCCCTGTCATGTTAATGGGCGACGGGGGCCGTAGGGTTGCGGCGACCGCCACCTCAGTTTGAAAGGGAGTCCGGACAACAAGCAACAACATGTACGCCCCTGCCACGCAGCCCCCGCCGCACAGTGGGCCAGAAGACCGCGGTGGAGGCGGTAAAAACTCCAGACGCGTTTTGGGCTCCTGAGTCCCTAAATTGGGACACGAACCGAACGTGTGACCCCATCAATGGATCCATTGGTGGTGGTCACAGGTTCGGTTTGAGTCTACATTAGCGACTCTGGAGCTCAAAATGCGCCGGTCTTCTGGCCCACTGTGCGGCGGCCGCCAGCGGTGAGGGCTGAGCGCTGCTTGGCACACGGCCACGGTCCGTGAGGCCGTGAGGCGCTACCCTGGACCTGCGCGCCGTCCCCGCAGTCCCCCGACTCCGGCGGCGAATCTAGGACACGCACTGCCAGCGCGCTATCAGCGCCCAGTGCCTGGCAACACGCACCGCCCTTGGCGCGGTGCAACGGAGCGTCGTGGGGGAACAAAAAAAAAGCCGTTTCTTGATCCAAGAAAATACACTTGCACCGAGCGAATTTACTTTAATGTTTCAAGATAAATTCACTTATTGTCAGTCTGTTTTCTTGGTTCAAGAAGCAGCTTTTCCAGGGTGGCGCTGAGGCGGGGGAGGCAGTGCTGCGGCACAGCACGCGGTGCCATCAGCATCTGTAACGGCCGTACATCTGTACAGGCGCGTTCGCTCAAAACCGCTGCGGACGACTTTCGCACATAATTCGCACGTGTGCGGTGGGTGGCTTTGGAGTACGTACTTGTTCGCACGCGGCTGCCGCACGGTGGAGTCGCGTCCTCGGCGGCAATGCGCGGAGAAGGCCGCTATCGGTCTGCATTTGTCGGCCTCCAATTGTCACGCCCTCCTGGCGCCGCTTGTCATCCGGACAGCCGTTACGACGTCGCGCACGTTGTGACGGTGGAGAAACAAAGCCAGCCGTCCCGCTGCAAAGCACTGCAAAGTTGGGCCGCCAGACGCGATGGTTATTGTCCTGTGCGCGGCGACGCCCTCCGCAGGCACGCCAGTGCTGCCAGCGCTGCCAGCGCCAGGCAGCCAGCCCGAGCAGCCAGCCCGGACGCGTGGCCCTGACGTGCTGGCCGTGCTGGCCGTCCTGACGGCACGCCAACTTGGAAAGTTTTGCCGCATCGCTGGACGGGACGGGTCCAGCCGCCCCTACTTCAGGGGGAGCGTGGCGGAGCGGCGCCACGCCGGCGTCTGACGCGGACCAGCATGGTGACCACCGCGGTCACCACCACGGCCGTGCGGTTTTGGCGGCAAAGTGTCAGTGACGCACAGCCAATCGCGTTAGTGCTGCCATCCCATTCCGCTGTACTGGGCGGACGGCGCGGGATCCGGTGACATATCTATCCTGTGTCAGAGACGCTGCCGAACCGGGTGGAGCGGCTGGGCTGGGGGAGGGGGGGGGGCGTACGTCGAGGCGGCAGAGCAAAAGCATCCCTGCTAGAATCTAAATTTGAATCCCTCGGGTCCGTCTCCCTCCATCCTGTCCGTGGCCGACCCTAGGCCCTTGGGCCGGTGCGTCGGCTAGCTGGTCGGGTAGGTCGTGGCCGCTCGCCCGCCTTTGCCCCCTGCAGCCGGCTGGCTGCACCGCCGCGCCGGCCGCCCGGCCGGCCAGGCGAGGCTGGCAGCCCGTAATGTGACAGAGGACGAGGGAGGCTGGCTGGCTGGCCGGGCAAGCGGAGCGACGGAGAGAGAGAGACTCGTCCGTTTCCGGTTGGGGGAGGGGGGAACCCTAGCAGTCCGCCCCGATTGATTTCGCGGGACAAGGTGGGAGGGTGTGACATCAAACTGGCGAAAACGGGGCGAACGGGACGTCCGGGCAATCGGCTGGGAAAACACACAGCCGGCCGGCAGCCCGCTCATTCTGCACGGTTAAGGACGGTACCGAACTCCGCTTGCGCGCCAGAGCCACCGCGGCGCGATTACGTCAGGTGGGACCCGAAACACGTTTCAAAACATAACGCACGCATCGCGTTGTCGCTGCCGCGACTCGGTCACTCCCGCGCCACACGCGCCTCGTAAGCCGTGAGCCGCTCGACTGACTGAAGTCCCGTGTCCCCCCGTCGGCCCGCTAACAACAATGCCAGACGCTGAGGGGAGGGGAGGGCGAAGCGGCGCGGCGTTGCCGACTCGTGCATGTCCCAGCTTGCCTCGCCGGCCTCGCCTGCATGCCGGGCCGCCTGGGCTTCGGCGCTGCCCCCACCCCACCCCACCCCGCCGCGCCTACAATGCCAGCCATCGAGGAGGGGGAGAGGGGGAAGCGGCGTGGCGTTGCCGAATCGTGCGCGTCCCAGCCCAGCGGCGGTCCCAGCCGTCCCAGCTCGCCTGACGTCGGGCGCTCGGGGAAGACGAGCGTCCGGGCAGCGAGCGGGGCAGAAACGCGAGGCGAGCGTAGCGGAATCGCACCCCGAACGGATGTTCCTTTGACTCACTGCAAAGCGCATAGCTGCCAGTTGGCTGACACGTTATCTCCATGCTATTATTTCTGTTTTTTTTTTTTTGTTTTTTTTTTTGTTTTTTTAGTAAGTGTAACGCATTATCTGCGAAAAAAATCCGAAAACACAAGAGGGTTTGTCACGTTCTAGCGGCGGTCATCATGGAGATTTCTCTATTCTCCCTTATTCGTTTACTGCGCCAACAGAGCTTCGTCGCTCTGTCGCACTCATATGGGTCGTGCCGCGAGGATGCCAGGGAAACATCGCGACGGAGCACGCGCCCCGACCGCCTCATTAAAGCCACAGCGCGCACGTGCGTGTGTCGCGAGTTGGCGACCGGCCCGTCGGCGGCACGGCGGCGGCAGGGCGGCGCTGCCAGACGCGTCCGTCTGCTCAGTCTCTGGCCGAGCGCCTCCCCGCGCCGCCGCCGCGGTGGGCCCGCGCGCTTTCTGTCCCGCCCGTTTGACAGCGGCGTCATCGCGCGCGTTGCTGTTGTTCTTAGTGGTGTGTTGTTGTTGGTGGTGGTGGTGGCGTGTAGTTGTTGTCGTGTTTGTTACTGCTGATTGGTGGTGATGGCGGGGTCTTGTTATTGACGGCTCGTCTGCTATTTCGGGGCCCAAAGTGAGTGGTGCCTGGTCGAAAACAAAGTGGAAATACGGACGGACGAGAAAGTGGAAGTCATGCCCGGAAGTGGGAGAGACAAATAGGCATCCGTTTAAAATCGAGTGAAAATATGCTGGTGCAACGATCTGAAAAGAAGGAACGGCCGAGCGTTTGTTTGCGTTTTTCGTAGTCTTCATTGGCTTGTTTTCTTTATGAAGTTAGACTGCGTGGGGGTTGCCGCCTCGCCGCGACCGTCTACCCACGCAGGTCGCGTGCCGTGATCCCCGCTACTTTTAGATTAGAGCCTCGCTTTGTGTTAGACCCGTTTTGCGAGTATTTCGAGACGGTGCCGTAGAGATACGTCGAACAGGTGCCAAGCGGTATACGGTACACTTATAAACATTACGTTACTACGCGCTGTTTTCAGTTGAAATCTAGTACAGCATCACAGATCATCAAGTAGTCGGTGTTTGAACAACGTTAGACTGGACTTCTCTTCAACGAGACTCCCCACTCCACTGCCCCTCCTCCTGACAACATGCCTCCCCGCAGTGAATACCCGCGGGGGCTGGGCATGTCCCCCCCCTCTCTCTCTCTCTTTTTGCGTCGCTCCTCCTCCTCGGCGCTTTGTTCAAGGTATCTCGGTTTCGTGTTTTGCCGATGAGGGCACCACGCCAACTCATCAACTTACATGAGAAGTCGCGACTCGCCAGACTATCACTGAAAACAAAAGAACAAGAGAAAAAGCGCATACATTTTTATTTTTCGGTTGTTCGAGAAAAAATGTTTCCGGACTTGAACGCCTAAACGACCTTCCCTAGCTCACTGCTCCGAACTCGGACCCTTAGTGTGTACAGAAGGCAAATATGCGCCATAAATTGGACCTCTGGAAGAAAGTTTTGGTAAAATAGTGAGGTTCAAGAAACGCGACGAGGGGGGAGCCATCTCGCCCCTTGTCTTTCTTCTCAAGTAGCGAGCACGGCCCCTCGTGCACGGGAGCCTTGGAGTGCTCGGCCTAAGCGCCTTGTGCAAACCCTTGAATTATGTACCGTAGGAGGTCGTACACGGCGACAGTCGCAAACGCGTCATTTTTCTAAACAACATATTTCAATTTCATGCTCAGTTTTCAAGATGCTGCTAAATGTTTGTTTTATTTTTATTCGTTTATTTTTCACATAACTTTGAAATACGCTTGCTCGTCAACGGATATAACGTAAATAAAAGATGGCGTGTCTACGCATGTTGTTTGGTAAAGTGGTCTTTGAGGCCGGCATACCAGGCCTTTGTTTAAGTTGGCGGGGGCAGAGAGAGAGAGAGAGAGAGAGAGAGAGAGAGAGAGAGAGAGAGAGAGAGAGAGAGAGAGAGAGAGAGAGAGAGAGAGAGAGAGAGAGAGAGAGACTGTAAGGCCGTAAGCCAGCCGGCGGGCTGCGGTAATTACGGTGGTGTCGTCGAGAGGCTGAGGCGGCAGCGCGTTTCGTAAACTCGGACTCGCTTTACGGCACCATAAAGACGCCTTTGGCTGCCGTTGGCACGGACACACGTTCTCGCCGGCAAGTCGAGAAGTCGTCTCCAGAAGCGAAGTCCAATCTGCTGGCGTGGCCGTCCCGCTGCCAGCGCGGCCCGCCCGCCCCGGCCCGCCCACAGTCCGAGGGGGCAGTGTGAGGCGGCTTCCGTCACGGGTCACAGAAATTCATAGAAATTATAAATAAAAATGAACGCATTCGCTCGTGTGTTTCCACCACGCGGTCTCCTAACGACGAGCACGGCGGCCTTGTTACGCGGGGCCGCCCTGCGAATAGGGGGCCTGAATTCTGCCAATGGCGAGCGGCGAGTGTCACGACGTGCCGCCGCGGCCGCCCCCTCGCCGGTCTCAAGATTATTCCGCGAAGACGCAGTGGGGCGGGGCGGGGGAAACCCGGATAACGGCGTGTATATTTCACCGTTTCCGCAGACACCTTTTGTTCGGCTGCTCGTTGCGGTGCGTACGCGTCCCGGGAAGGACGTTAAGGGCAGTCAGCCCGAAGGCCGAACGAATCAAACCCCACCGCCACTGAAACCGCCACCGGCCCCTCGCCATTAGAACACGCAGAACTCTGTTTACAAGCCGGTGCCCCCTTCCACATCACCACAAACACACACTCTCACTCACTAAAGGTGTGTGTGTGTGTGTGTGCGTGCCCCCTCCCCCTTTTCCATTTGGCCGCTCCGAGATGCAGCCATTCTTCCTCCTGCTCGTCCTCCCCAACACAGCCCCCCACCTTGCTCAACCACAACAGCGCTGCCCCCTCCCCCCGACGCTGCGGTGCCGTCAGAGCGTCGCGACGCCGGGCCGGCGCCAGGGCGAGAGTGGCTCCCCTCCCCCACCCCCGGCAGGGCACCCCGGCAGGGTGCTGCAGACGCCGCGCCAGCCAGCGCAGCCAGCGCAGCCAGCGCCCCGACCTGCATTTTGTGCTGAGGTGGGCTGGGCTGGGCTGGCCGCCTCGGCAGCGTCGCCGCGCCGCCTGCATGGCCCGCGCGTTAATTGGGGGCACGACGACGCCCCGGAGCGCCCCGAGCCGTTGTCACGTGACGACGACGGCACGATCGCGCGCACGAAGCGGAGGCGACATGATGTCGTCATCCGGGAGCTAAGTCGTTCAAGCGCGCTCACACACACACACACACACAGTGGGAGGGGCAGGATGATGGGGCGCAAAGAGGAGACGCGACTGCAGTGAAGGGCGCGCACACTCCTTTCTCCCCTCCCCCTGATGCACCTCGTGCTTCTAGTCGGCATGGCTCTCATGGCCGGGGCCACCATGGCGGCAGGTGAAGAGAAGTACTCGCAAGAGTTCAGGAGGCTGACCCGGCTGACCAGCGGCTACGAGACGAGGACGCAGTCCGTAAGTCATTCGTCATGCATTCATCCATCATGCTGGCATTCATTCATCATGGGGTCATTCATTCGCCCGCTGCCTCATGGAGTGCTCCAGCGGCGAGCGCCTGCGAGCCGCGGGGTAGGCAGTCCGCCATGGCCGCCGGTCGGCCGGGTGCCTATCCTGCAGGCTGCCGAGAGAGAGAGAGAGAGAGAGAGAGAGAGAGAGAGAGAGAGAGAGAGAGAGAGAGAGAGAGAGAGAGAGAGAGAGAGAGAGAGAGAGAGACGTCTGACCGGGCGCGCCGATTGTGTTGCAGTCCGAGTACGGCCTGACCGAGGACCAGGTGGCCGAGTTCAAGGAGGCCTTCATGCTGTTCGACCAGGACGAGGACGGCACCATCACCATGGCCGAGCTGGGCGTGGTCATGCGCTCCCTCGGGCAGCGGCCCACTGGTGAGCCTTTTGGTTGTTTGCTCTGCGAATCAGTTTGTTCCAAAATAGAAGTGTCTGCCAGCGCTGTCGTTGCAGAGACGGAGCTGCGCGACATGGTGAACGAGGTGGACCAGGACGGCAACGGCACCATCGAGTTCAACGAGTTCCTGCAGATGATGTCCAAGAAGATGAAGGGCGCCGACGGCGAGGAGGAGCTCCGGGAGGCCTTCAGGTCGGTGGCCGGGCCGCATCCACGTCGCTTAGCTCGCCGCTCGCCCAGTCCCTGCACGATGCCTCTGTCCGCAGGGTTTTCGACAAGAACAAGGACGGCCTCATCTCGTCGTCGGAGCTCCGCCACGTCATGACCAGCCTCGGCGAGAAGCTGTCCGACGAGGAGGTCGACGACATGATCCGGGAGGCCGACCTCGACGGCGACGGCATGGTCAACTACGAAGGTACGCTGTGAGTGAGTGGGCGAACAGCGCCGAGTGGCCCGTGTTCTTGACGACGTTCTTTTTTGCAGAGTTCGTGACCATCCTGACGGCCAAGAACTGAGTCGGCAGCCACCGGTCGCGGGCCGACCAGTGCAGCCACTCGGTGTCCTCGTCCTCCCCGGCGGCGCGCAGACGCAGAGCTGACTGCGCTCCAGGAACACGACGAGCAGCGAGTGCCGTGACGAGCAGCGTGTGCCGCGACGAGCAGCGTGTGCCGCGACGAGCAGCGTGTGCCGTGACGAGCAGCGTGTGCCGCGACGCACGCAGCCAGAGACATTCGCACGCACTCATGCGTCTCGTTTAGGTTACTACTATTATTAATATTTTAATTATAAAAATTATTACGATTATTGTTATGACTTTTATTTGAGGGAAGGCGTCTGACCGTTGCGACGCATGCGTTTCGACCAAAGCGTGTTCAAGTCCGCGCGCACAGACCAGCGGTCGACGTGTTGGCCTGACCTCGGCGGTAGCAAACTAAGCGCGAGTGCTTTCGAAAGACGGCATTTCCAACCCGACGATGATGTGTGAGAACCTTTTTATACTATATGATGTGTGTGTTGTGTTAGTTTAGCATTGAATTTCAAATCGTGATGGACACAGAGACCAGCCTTCATTTGTAGCGATAGTGCGGTACGCGCGGAAGGAACGAGTTGACGGTGTTGTAGAATGCTTCCCAGTCCGACCCGTAGTCTTTAACCAGCGTGCGCCGTTTCTGAAATATTGTTATTATAATTAGAGGATCGCGCCGTTGATTCTATTCGCATTATCCATCTATAACAATTTAGATTTCGATCTGCGGGGCTTAACCGTCAAGCAGACCCAGTTTAGGAAATATAGAAGGTTTCCCTTTCCCATAATTTCTAAGACAACGTAGACACAGTATTAGTTTGCGGTAAACTATCTCAACATTTTCCGCTTGACACCAATATTCATTAAAATAAAAGTAAAACAGAAGGGAATTCAAATTCTCCTTGATGGCATTCACGGAGTTGCACTTAAGCATATTAAGTTAGGTTTGCTCGGTTCTTAAGACCTTTCAATTAAACTTCTAGTCCTCACGAATGCTATTTTGCAGTGACTCACGAAATAAGTAAAGTTCATACCTTCCATTCGAATGGGCCTAGGGACATCGAGGGGCTTATTCTGCTGTGGTGGAGTGTACTGTCCACTGCTTTTTGTGCCTGTTTGTACGTATGGAGTGTAGTCTGTGTGTCTTCATGTGAGTGTGTATGTGCATGTATGCGCGCGCGCCCGTGTTTGAGTTTCGGTGCGAACATTTCGTTTGTTTTGATTTCACGAATCGAGTTTTTTTTTTTTTTGTACAGTGACGGCGACACATATTGGTGCGCTATTTGTGTAAAGACAATATAATTTCTTTATTTGCTTAGAAGCACTGCGAACACTTACTTCTTGTACGTACGGACCAATTGCCGTATATTTTTGTGGTTGATAGAGGGCTTATTCCTTCAAAAGAATAATTTCCTCGTTGATCGAGGATTTATGTAGAATGCTAACGATTGTATTTGATTTCACACATTTGTCTAAAGTGTTAGAGGGAACATATATTTTTGGTGAAATTATATCGTAGTGTCAACAGAAGGACGGAATCAGTGGGAGGGTTCTTCAAGATGAATCGTATGTCAGATGGCAGTATTTTTCCTGATGCAAATTTGTCTTTTTTAACTCGTCTATATTGCTTCATCTTAGTCACCCATCACAAAAATCCGCGACGCAAGGAGAAGGAATTTGTGACAGATCCGACTGTAATGATGAAGACGACGTGATTATTATCGTTTCGACAAAAATGATCCTAAAGAGACACGATCTGAAATTCCATAAATTAGCTTTAAAAACGACAGCATTCTCAACTAAGATATCAAGGTTCGTCTCTCCTCTACGTTCAAAATTGTAGTTCGCAATATCTCGAAATACTTCCTATTTTCGCATTTTTGCTCTTCGGTAATTTAAATTGTGAGTGGAGAGCGGTAGAAAACTATACTTTGTGATTCTCTACCACTAATTTACAGCCACGTAGTCAGTGTAAGTCTCTCCAATACTCTATCATAATTTCAAAAATATCATAAATTTTAAAACTTTGTCAAAAACTATTCCTTTTGAACACAAATAGCCTCTATGTAATTAGATATGTGTTTTAACCGAGGTTTTTCCAGATGTTCTGTAGTCTTTCGGCCTAAGTAGGCCCAATGCTCGTACTGACGTTGCTTTTGTTTTCCTTCGAGTGATGAGTTTATTAGGCATGTTGTCCAAACTGTACCTCGACTGCGTGATGTGAGAGATAGGAGCTGTGTGTGTTTGTAGGAGGGCGAATTCTTGATCTTTTGTAAATAGATTTATTTATTCCTTTAACCACAATGCATTACCGATGATGTGGCTACGACGGTGTTTGTTATTGTGTTTTTTAAATTGATTTTGGTCTCTCTATGCAAGAGGAAAGCTGTCCAAATGGTCAGCAGCAACCAAATGGGTCGGGCTTTGACTCTTTTAAGTTGACCTAAGCACACTTAAAACTTGTGCCACAAGCGCTCTTTTGCATGAACTTTTGAGTCACTTCCACACACCTGTATCGGACCGAATGTCTAAGTATTCACAAAGAAGGTTTTTTTTTTTTTTTGTTTTTTTTTAATCCTTTAAAATTTGTAAACATATATGTATATATCTAGTGGTCTTTTCTTCAAACTCCATCCGAGGCATCGCAGGGCGCACGCAAAACCGACGAGTGCGCCCCTTCTACACGGTTCGCTTTTGCTAGTCAAGTTATTCGTGCATTTTTATCTTGACCGCTAAGGTATACATATACATGTATACACAACTACGTAACAATATTTTATATGTGTGCCATAGACGCAAAGAAATTGCCATAAATGTTAACGCTGCGCTGACGCTTTAAATGTTGATGTGAAAGAAGCAGAAAAATCCAGGAAAAGTAAATTAAATGTTCTGCTTTTTTGAGAGGTATTTTGTTTTCCACCCCACAGTGTGTACGGAACAAAACGCTTTTAAAAAGAGTCTTATTTATTTTAAAAACAACACTTCTGGTGTGAGACCCACCGCGAGGCAGCGCGATGGGTTTGTCTGTCAGCTGACTGGCAGCGGTTGGTGACCCTCTGAGGGCTGACTGACAGGCTGACAGGCTGCTGACAGGCAGCGCCACCACTCTACGCCGCGCTATATGGACATCACAGTCAGTCCTATGGTAAGCGTCGAGCAGTACAAAAAGGTTAACGAGTGCCATTGGAACGGAGCGATGAGCAATGAACAGGTGTGTTGATTTGGTGATGCTGACTAGCTGATGGCGTGGCGCGGCGTGGCGGGCCGGGCCGGGCCGCCTCATAGCCTCGTGTTGAGGGGGGCGCCGCGCACGCTGCCGTTGTTGCCTCGGCTTCCGTTTGACAGCGCCGTGTGCTCCTCCTCCTCCTCCTCCTCGATGACGTCGGTCGCCCTGCCGGCCGAGTCCAAGCGGGAGACCTGCCGAGGGGAACGTCCTTGCCTTTAGCGGTCTCTATTGCCGGCCGGGGCTCGAGGGACTAGAGGGACTCGAACCTTTCTCTGCAGCTCCTCGTGGAAGGCCTCGTCCTCCTCGCTGTCGCTTTCGCTGCCGCCCTCGTCGCCCTTCGTCATCCGGTCCATGAACATGGCCTCCTCGTAGGAGGGCGGGTGCGGGTCGGGCTCGTCCGGGGACGCCGCCTGCTGCGCCTGGAACGGATGCAGAGGATCAGCGGTCGAGAGCCCCGAGCCGCTGTCAAGGGCCGCAATCAGGGCGCCGTCGTCGCGGCTAAGCCTTCGCCCGCTTCGCCCTCTCGACGGTGGAGGCGTTCCATGGACTCACCCGCATGTTCTGGCGCCGCAGCTGCTCCTGCTGCTGCATCTGCATGCGCCGGTGCAGCCGGCGGCGCTCTGCCTCCTGCTCGCAGGCGAGCCGCTCCTCGTCCTGCTGCTGCTCGTGCTGCCGCCGGCGCCGCGCCTTGCCGCGCCGCACGCGCCGCGCCATGGCCACGCCGAGGGCCACCGCCACCACGCCCAGCGCCATCACGGCCACGAACACCCACGTGCCCAGCGACGCCATGGAGCCCGCGCCCGGCGCCAGGCACGCCGCGTGCCACGACTGGCCCTGCGCCGACTCGGGGCTGTGGCACAGCTGCAGCAAGGGGCGGGGTCAGCGATAGGTCAGAAACAAGATATGCTGCCTCGAGAGGAGGCAGGGCAACGCACCAGGGAGTGGAGGTCTTCCTTGGCGGGCTGCGCCTGCAGGAAGTCCAGCATGTCGCGGAAGTCCTGACTCCTGCAGTCACACCGCCAGGGGTTGTCGCCGAGGCGTACGGTCTGCAGGATGGCGTTCTCGCTGAACGCCTCGACCTGCCGGCCGAGCGAACGCATTCGGTTGAGTTTGGTGGCGATACTCCGTGCGGCTGGGCCTAGCGGCCTAGTGGGCCTGGCGGCGCGGGGTACTCACCTTGACGGGGTCGGTGAAGCGGTTGCCTCGCAGGTCGAGGGTCTGCAGCACCGCCAGCGCGGCCAGCGAGGTGGTGCTGAGGTCCGTGAGCCTGCAGAAGGACACGTCCAGCGTGTGCAGCACGGGGTCGCTGCCAGGCGACGCCGCTCGGGAGGGGAAGGCCGGCAGGGGGTTGTTGGACACGTTGAGGAGCTGCAGCCGCGGCATGCCGTCCAGCACGGCCTCGGCCACCACCTGCAGCGCGGCGTGCGACGCGTCCAGGTGGCGCAGCTGCGGTGCGGACAGCTGCAGCGACGCTATGGGGTTGCGCGACACGTTGAGGGAGCGCAGCGCCGCGTGCAGCGAGAACGTCTCCGGGTGCAGCGCCGTCAGCCGGTTGCCGGACAAGTCCAGCTCCTGCGACGGAAAGAGCGCGGGTTCGAGTCCAGCCGGAGGCGAAGCTTTCTCCAGGGATATGCTTTTCCTTTCCGCGCCATGTCTTCCGACATGAACGATGCACCTTGAGCCTGTCCTCGGTGCCCTTGAACGCGTCGGCGGGCAGGTTCTCGAGGAGGTTGTCGGCGAGGTCCAGGTGCTGGAGCAGGGCGTTGTCCATCAGCTCGCCAGACTGGAGCGCCGCGATGCGGTTGCCGCGCAGACGCACCTCGGTCACGTTGGGCAGCGTGGCCAGGAAGGAGGCCTCGAGCAGCGCGCACTCCTCGGCCTCGAGCACCTGCAGCGTCGCGGACCACGGCGCCGGGCTGCACAGCGTGCAGACACTCTAATTAGACGGGTGTTGCGTTTTCGGGCATGACAACAATAAACTATAAAGCGTTAATGAAGAGCCGCGGGAGTGCGACGGACGTCCCCGTGAACGCGACGTTGCGTGCCGCTGCAGTGGGAATTGGGTCAGGAGCCAGGTCCGTGTCCGTGGCTCGAGCAGCGCGTCGATCAAGCGCGGCGATCAGCCGGCCGGCCGCGCCGAGCCGGCGCCATTGGTGGGTGTTGTTGTGGTTCTCCCACAGAAAAGGATTCAACTCTGACCGAGACCCCCTCCCCTTTCCTCCCTGCCCCGCACCCTGCACGCACAGTTTGAAGAGGTGGGACAGCTGGTCCGGGTCGCGCGGGCTGGGCGTCGCCGGCTGGGGCGGCATGAAGTGCGCCAGGTCGGGGTTGCGGCTGACGGCGAGGTGCTGCAGCTGCGGCAGCGCCGTGAGCACGCCGGCGGCCACCGAGCGCAGGCGGCAGCCGGACGCGTCCAGCTCACGTAGCTCCTTGGCGGCGGCCAGGACGGGCAGCGCCTGCATGGGGTTGTCGGCCACGCGCAGCACGCGCAGCGCCGGCAGCGCGGCCAGCGCCTCCTCGCCGTCGATGGAGCTGACGGCGCACTTGGACACGTCCAGCACGTGCAGCGACTCGCTGCTCAGCGACTGGAACGAGCCGTGGCCCAGGTCCTGGATCGCGTTGCCGGAAAGGTTGAGCACCTGCAGGAGGGCAGGTCAAATTCGTCAAAATTGGAGGTTCGTGAAAGATTTTGACCGCGCCAGCAGGGATTCGAACCTGCATCACGGGGTTGTTGACGATGAAGCGGTCGGGCTTGACGTGCCGCAGGCTGGCGATCTTGTTCCTGCTCAGGTCCAGCGCCTCCAGGGCGGACAGCCCCACCAGCGCGCCGGGCGGGAAGGCGGTGATCTGGTTGCCGGCCAGGGACAGCGCCTGCAGCCGCCCCCACGCCGGCAGGTCGCGCGGCACCACGCGGATGTCGTTGTCGGACAGGTCCAGCACCTCCACCTGCAGCAGGCACACTGTGCAAACACAGCAAGCACGAGGCGCGACAACCTTACACAGTGAGTGCGCCAGCTTGGCTTACGTCTTCCGGTATCTCCGTGGGGTCCGGGAAGGCGCTCAGCTTCCGGCCGGAGCAGTCGACCAGCAGCGGCCGCTCGTCGAAGCGGCACTGGCAGGGTGCGGGGCAGGACGGCAGGTCGGGCAGGCCGGCCAGGACGTCCTCCTCGCCGGCCGCGCCACCGGGACGCGGGAGCACCGCGGCGGCGAGCAGCAGCAGCAGCAGCGCGGCCCGCGCCGCCATCAAGCTCGCCGTCGGGAGGGCGTCGCCCGGCCCCGCTGCAACAGACGCGTCTTGCTTGGGGCAGGGGGCTGATTCCGAGCACTGCTATCGTCGCTCTGTCTCTGTCGCACTCACGGGGCGTCCCGTAAGGGAGCGAGAGAGGCAAAGCGACGAAAGCAGTGCTCGGAATCCTCCTTCTGTAAGAGTGCGAGAGAGACAGGGCGACGAAACAACGACTGGGTGGTTCGCACCGCATGTCACCCATTCCCACGACCGCGCCCCGCCCCGCCCCGCGCCTCGCGGTGAATCACGCCGACAGAGACAGAGCCCCGCGGGGACTTCGGCACCGCGAGAGAAAGGCACGCCGGATGGATAACACGTCAAAAGGCTAAGGGGTGCGGTAACACCAGACTCATTCCGAGGAGTCGTTTCGCCGGTCTGTCTTCGTCGCACTCATAGGGCAGCCCGCAGGGGTGCGAGAGAGACAGAGCGACTCGGTCTGCGGCGGCAGCGGCGCGATGCTCTTAACGTCGTTTATTACGTTGCCCTACGAGAGCCGGAAGGAACACTCCGAGTTGGAAACGGCGTGCCGTGATCATGAGATCGCTGATTGGGAACCGACATTGTCGTCCTTCGCAGAGTCCGAGGTTCAAGTGCCGCCCATTGACTCGTCATCCGCGAGCTGCTTCGGCCTGGATGCGATGCGCGGCCCGGCCTGGCTCGGCCCCGCGGCCGGACACGCTTGCCGCGCCGCGGGTCGTCGCGTCCACTGTGACTCATCGGATTGCCCCCGCGCGCGACACGGCAGCTCGCTCCTTTTCTAGGCCACGCGTCGAAATGATTCCAACACTCCTCGTCCCCGACTCGGCGTTCTGCTCAAGATAAAGGAACCGCGTGCCGGCCGGCCGCGTGGAGGCGGTGCCCGTCCCGCGAGTTGCTGCGAGCGGCGCGGTGAGCGGAGTGTTTGTCAACAGAGCGGGGCTGCGAGGCGCGCGGCGCCAACCTGCCGCACGTCCCGCACGCACTCGGCCGTCCTGAATGGCGCGCCGGGCGCAGCGTGTGGCAGGAATACACACGGCGTGAGTGCGAGGCGAAGGCGGTGGTGGAGCGAACCGAGCCAAAGACCACAAATAGTGTATTTTCCGCTTCCAATGGCACTGCGTAAACAACTCGCGTTGTGCGACAGGCGCTTTCTTCGGCTCCATTGGGTGCACGATCAACGTCGCGACGCGTCCAAACTCAACCGAAAGGTTTTGTCTGCGCCTAGTTGTTGTCGTCGTCGAGGAAGAGGGCTCCCCGATATTGGGCCGGCACGCAAACAATGCATTTCCGCGGACTGCATGTCTAATTGACTCTCCACGCGGCTGCCTACTTGGCTGCCTGCTTGGCTGCCCGCCTGACGCGCCACTTAGCGCGGCCAATCAGAGCGTCTTCTTCTGCGTGAGTCTAGCAGCGCCGTCTCCGCTTACGCGTGTGTGTGTTTTTCTCTCCACTCGATCGCACGACGGATGCAGAAATTGACTCGAGCTCGAGCCGCTGGCGCAGACTGATTACGCAGGGATGGCCCGACGACACGAGGCGCTCCCAGTCGCTCTGTCTCTCTCGCACCCGTCCGGGACGCCCCGTGAGTCCGAGAGAGACAAAGCAACGTAACGGCCTCTCGGAAACAGGCGGCGGCTGGCCACCTATGGCCTCTCTAAACACTTGGCCGGCAGCTGACCTTCGATACCGCACTCATCTTGTAGCTGTGACAGCGGTTTCGTTCCGGAAAGAAAGTCATGAGCGTTCGGGTGTTTAGAAAGTCGACAGAGGAAGCGGCGGGAGGAGGAGGGGGGAGGGGGCGATCGTGATCCTGACCTTGAGGGGAAGTCATGAATATCCCACTGCATGGCGATTCGAGTCGGCCGGCTTTAAGGGACTGGGGGGGAAAGGGGGGAATGGAGAGGGTATGGAGGGGGGGTGGACACACCTGTGGCAGGCACTCGGTTACACGCGCGTTATTCACCGCATGCATAGGCTTGTGTGCGTGCGTAAGCTTGTGTGTGGTGGTTAGGTGAGTGAGAAGGGATAGGAAAGGTGAGCTGCAGTCACGTCCTGCCTTGAGGTCCCGTCCACACCGCTCCAATGCGCGCGCGCACACACGCACACACACCTATACATACACACACAGAACATGATACAACTATCTACGACTCGGATCATCACCCTAGGACGACTAAGACTCAAATGTATGCATGTCTTATTTCCACCAGTAGCAGTCCACAGTGAAAAAAATAAAACGCATGCACGAACATTTCATTCCATATCGAAATCAATCGTTTTGTTCTACGGGAGTTCATTTGCGCACATAAAAATTTCTCAGTATCGCCGAGTGCGCGCTGATTTGTCGCCGATGTGTCGTTTTCTTTTCCCTGCAGTCCGCGCTTAGGGGCAGCCAGCAGACTGATTCCGCCCGGCGTTTCGTTACACTCTGTCTCTCAAGCACGAGTGACAGCAACGCAATGGAAGATGCGCGGAACCTGGACACCAGCCTTGCAGCATGCTTGCAGCCAGGTGCGGCGGCATTTCGGCGCGCACCTCCGCCGTGCCGCCTTGGCTAGACCGTGCCCTATCTCCGGCATCGATCTAGCCGCTAATCTTATCAGAGCGCGCCCCGCCCCACGCCGCCCCGCATGCTCGGAGCCCCGCGCTGGCTCAGCCCTGTCCATGAAACGTCGCTCGCACCCGTTCACTGGCTCCGATTGACAACTTAACGCCGACAAACTTTGAAGCCTTGGAAGCCCCAATGAAACCGCCTGCTGAGTGTTCACGCTCATCGCTGTCCTCGCCCTGTCTCCCTCGCACTCGTGGGGCGTCCCGTATAGGTGCGAGAGAGACAGAGCGACGACACGCTCTTCAGAATGTGCACTCGCTGCCGAGCGCCTGGACAGTGTACCGTCCCGTCGAGCACGCGTGTGTGGCGGCGCGGCCTACCCTCGCGTCGACAGGCGCTCTTGCAGGCGGCGGGGCTGCTACCCCACGCCCCTTGGCTGGCGAGCCGGTCTCTCTCTCACATTTCCACTTGGACCAGCCTCTCTCCTCTCACCTGGGCGTGTCAGCTCCGGGCGTCTCGCGCGCCGTGCGGCCGGGATGGCGGCCTGGGTGGCGGCGGCGTGGTCGGCCGGGTCGACGCCGTGGTGCAGACGGACACGGCGACCGCGTAGCAGACAACTACAGCCCCCGCATTCCCGCGTGGCGACGACGAGAAGCCGACACCTGGGCGCCGCGCCGCGCCACGCCGGCCGGGCTCTAGGGCACTGCACTGGGTCGGCCGGAGCGGCGAGGCAGGCCTTCCGGCTGCGTGAGGCGCGCTGCGTGGCGCACTGCACCGCGGCGTCGGAAGGACTGATTGCGCCCTCGGCTGCGCCGCGCGCCGCATGGCCCGACCGGCCCGCCGCGCGCCGCACCGGCCGACGCGACTACACACACGTGACGCACCGGCGCGGTGAGGCTCGCACTCGGCCGGCTCAACTGTCGGGGACGAGGAAAGGAGAAGTCGACTCCCAGTCGGATACAAGTCGAACCCCCTTCTCCGTCCCAGAGGCATGCCGGGCCGGGGTGTCTCTCGACTCTGTGATTCTAGGCGAGGCGCAAAAGGAAACAGGAACACTCACACACGTAATTGTTTTAGACCTGATTTATTCCCTTGATTAATTCTACCTCACATAAAATGAAAATGCGCAACCGACATCTTGGACGCACATCACTATCACAGACACATGCAGTGTCTAGCCTCATAATAGATTTAGAGAGGTAGGACTACAAGATTGTATTTTAACTTGCCATTCACCGCTAGGACTAGGTAGGACATTTCACATCTCTTCATATGAAAATTAGTGATGTTTCTAAAACTCTACTGAAATTCACTCCCAGTGAATCAGACTCATGTTTTATTTTTTAAAAAGCTTGTACATATTTTGCAGATACCAAAATATTGTTAAATGCAAAATGGCTCTGTATCACTGGAAAAAAATTTCCAACGCAACATAACAATTGTCTATTTTCTTTCTTTCTATGTATTAAAAAAGCAAAGTTAGAAGTCTCAAATATTTTTTAGTGAAACTCTTAACCAGCTTGGCTTTTGTACATTATTTCAAATTCATCACAGTCATGTTATTAGCTCATATACAATCCCTACACTATCATGATGATAAGATCAAAAATAAGAACATATTTAACACCAAGACTAAAATCACTTTTTGTGTCAATGTACATAAGGTGACAACCCTATACCTTATGTTTCTGACACCATGGATAGCTTATAAAACTAAGTACATTTAAAAGGAAAAGAGAGAGAGAGAGAGAAAAAAAAAAAAAATCTTTTCTGTTTGCACCTAGAACAGTGATGTAGTACACAACCAGTTTGAAAATGTGAGGACAAACCAAGTTAATACTTCAAAATCAAATTTTTTCCAATTAAATTCTTTTGAATTGGGTGTGTTGATTCAGAAAATGCTAAAATTAATTATCATGGACATTTAAACTAAACAATTGAAAAGAAATGAACATGTGTGCGTATAAAACATCAGACATTCCAACAAAATAATAAGCCTCTGCTCTGCTAAAACTCCCAGTAAATTTTGGTAGTCCTGATCCAACTCCAACAAAACACAAAAATTTACTACGACTATTAATATCACATTATTACTAGAGTCAAATAAATAAGAGAGACGAGACAAGGGAAAAATCAACAGCTGAAATACATATGGTGCTGGGTGAGGAATGTATGAACAGACAGAGTTCACTGATCGTCCTCCCCTTCCAACGGACTGTCAGGCTCACTGGGAGCTCCTACACTTTCAGACTCAGGAATGAGATCTTCTTCTTGACCTGGCGCTGCAAATGCATCTTCCTCTTCTTCCTCCCCCTCAAGTATTGGCACCCTTTCACGAAGAACAATGATCTCAAGTCTCATTTGAATATCAAAGAGGAAGGAGAAAACAGCGTACATGACTGGGATCACATATCTTGACTCCCAGGCTAAACGGACGAGGAAATGGAAGCCTCTGGTACATGAATCTTGAAGACCTTCACTTGGGAGCTTCGAGGGATTACCCAGAGGAATAGATGGGGTCCATAATGCACTGAGAAGCTTTGTCAATGGTACCATGATTGGGGTCGACATCAAGATCTCGTGTCACACAGTATCAACCCTATAGGAAAAAACAACAACTTTATTAGAATAGAGAAAGTTGGATTTCACGGTTTCCAAGAATCACTGCATAGTGAGAGATAATATGTTAATACGACGACAGACGTTTGAGACAAACGAGGTTAGTGGCAGTTTCATACCTGTGACACAGTAGACAGCCGCTAAGAGCAGTACAGATTGAAAGGAGAGGGGAGTCGAGGAAAATATTAAGCGGAGATATCTTAAAGTGTCAATTGTCGATTTTCGAAGAAGATTTGTGATTTTGATTTTAGACGACAAAAATGACAAACATAAACACACGTACATCCAACCCACGTTCCTAGTAACAAACGATTGCTTGGAAAGAGTTTGATAAGGAGAAGATTTGTCTGTTAGCTGTACTGTAAAGTCTATCGCTCGTTCGTTTTCATCATGTTGAGTCCCAGAAAAACCGACTTATTACCGAAAACACACGAAATTGTTCTTAGATAAGGTTGGCTACAACAACGAAAGGTAACGCCAACAGCCGAACAAGAAGTAAGTGCAAATCATGGTACGAACTATTTTACAAAATTGCATTTTAGAAAAGCAAACATTGTCAAAAGTTAAGGCAAGGGTTTTTTCTTTTTCTTTTATTTTCTCGCTATGCTTAGTCTTCTTTTCAAGTCTGTTTTTGTGGCAGTGGTTGGTAAATGCGAAATTTGAATTTCAGCGCGCCAGCATACCGGTGCGGTGGCGGTGTCAATGTCAAACGTCAACTGTAAACAAATGTTTCTAAACAGAACGTCACTCGTGGTGGAACGTTCCTTAAAGTTGACAGTCCTTTTAGTTAGGCATGCTTCTGCTACATTTCACGGACATATTTCTCAGCTGACGATATTCTTAAATGAGTGAATCACAGTGAGCTTTGTCTGGCTATAACCTGTCAACCAACTGTGTGGTGAAAATGCTGCTTTAATATTCTTGCATTTAAAAAATGATACAATCTGGAGGCATTCGTCGGAGTGCTGACTCCGTGGAGGCGATGTGGACCTCACTTATGCCAAAGAGTTGCATTGTCGAAAACTTCAGTGGAGACGAGGATGTGATGAAACTGTCCCTTTTGCTGAAATCCACCCAACTCCTCCTCACAGGTTTGTAGAAATTTTCATGTCATTCACTCTTTACTTTCGTTCATCGTTTTTACCTGTTATCTGTCTATTTCTAGGTCTCAGGCAGAAACAGTTACAAGGCTTGAATGAAGTCAGTTTGTTAAAAGTTCAACTACAAGCTGTAACACGAAAAAAAGAACAATATGAGACTGATGCTAAAAAGCTTCAAAAGGAGCTCTCAGATCTAAAATTTGAATTGCAATCATCAGATTCAAAGGCAAAAAAGTTACAGAAGGAAGCAGAGTCGGCCACTATGAAATGGAAACAGTGAGTTCATTAGATTCCTATGTCCTGTCAGGCTCCGTCCTCAGTGCCTAAATTCCCTTTGTGGCCTTCACAGGTTACAATCAAGGATAAGTAGTGAAGTGGAAAATCGCCTTCATACTATGTTTAAGGCCTGTCTTCAGCAGAATAATGCTGTAACTGTTCAGGATATGATGACCCAATTGCAAACTCAACCTCCATTCACAGGTTAGTGGTGTTGTAATTTATTTATTTATTTGTGTATTACTATCATATGGTATTGATACTTAATTTTTTAGACTTTCTGAGTGATGAGTGGCCAGCTGCTAAAGCCCAACAAGTAGCTGAACTTGCTGGAAAGGATACAATCCACTCTAAGACCCATTCAAGTCGTGTAAATGTAGAGGCAATTTCACCTGACAAAAGTTTAATTCAAGGCACTCCAGATGCTTGTAAAAGATCCGTCTTTAAAAGGCAATCAGACAAAAGTGAGTTTTCTCATCATTCCAGCTAGTGTCCAAGCTTCTATGTTAATCTTTTTTGTTTTTATTTTCATTCCAGATGATTTGGCAGCGAAACCTAGACACTTAGCTGAAATC
Source organism: Stenchaetothrips biformis (assembly GCA_030522485.1). Classification (NCBI taxonomy): domain Eukaryota; kingdom Metazoa; phylum Arthropoda; class Insecta; order Thysanoptera; family Thripidae; genus Stenchaetothrips; species Stenchaetothrips biformis. The sequence continues at coordinate 5,071,716 of CM060091.1, forward strand.
ATTAATTCAGTCACTTCATCCCCGGACGAAATAGCTCCTACCCCACCGGCTGCTAGCATCAAACAAGAAAGTAGAAAGAGAGGAAAGAATAGAAGAATTTTCAAAAGTGATGAGGCAAACAATGACAGAAAGGAGCCAATTGTGTATGCTGTAGATACCCAGGACGTTGATGAACCTGAAAACCAAAGATCTGCATTGAAGGAAAATATTATCATACCAGAAACAATAAACCCAGAGAATGGTGCGGAAGAAATAGAATGTAGACCTTCCTCTAGAAGAGACAAAGAGAATGGTAGTGGTTTGACTTCAACTGCTCATCACCAGGAAAAATCACATCCAGGTTCCCCAGCAAATGGCAAATCTCCATCAACTCCCCTTAAATCACAGATACCAAGAGATCCAAGTCCTATCTTGGGGAGGAATTCAGGAGGTAAAAAAAGTGGTGCACGATATGCCAATACCTCTGTGGATTCTTTCTCCAAGAAACCTAGACTCAAAAGCAGCTCAGTAAGTCCCTCCAGAGTGTTCTTGCCATTTTTCATTGCTGATAATGTTAATTTAAAGAGTTCATTTTCAGTTTCTGGTAGCAGACGCAGTGGATATAAGTTTTCGAATAACAGAGAGTGGAAGAAGGAAGCGTTCAGTCCAACCAACTCTAAATAGTGTTGTCACCAATATGGAAGGTCCAAAATTGAACTCATCTAAATCAAACAGATCAACCAAGCTATCTCTGACAAAATCGCAGAGGGAAATTCCAAAGCGCCCTGACTTTAAGGCAAAGAAACCCACTGGAGCAGATCTTTCTAATGCTTTGACACATTTGAGTGAAGATGAGCAAATAGACTTAGCCATATCAAAGTCTCATCATGAAAATTATAGGTATGGTGCTTTCAAGTTTGATTTTGCTCTGTGTTTTGGATGATCCCCTGATGATTTGTTTTTATTACCAGTAATTTGACAGATGACAGTGATGCCACAATATTCGAGCCCATTAACCCAGCTCCTGCCACTAAAAAACCTGTTCAAGAAAATGCGGAATCTGCTGTGTACGTCATTAGTGTAGCATAAAACGCCTGCTGTATTATGCAGTTTGAATCAAATATCTTTCATTATTATGAATGTTATTTTCTAGGAATTCTAGCGTTTCTTTGAAAGGCAGACATGATTCTAAGGATAGTGGGGAGGCTTATTTTGAGCCAATGTTTGCTAGCACTGAAAAGGAGCTAATCACTCCAACTAAACGGACGAAACCAATGGATATCGACATGGGAACATTACAATCTCAGTTCAAGCCCCCTTTTGCAAGCACGCAAAAAGAATCAATGGATAATTCTGCTCTGCATGAGTTTGTTGAGCTTCTGGATGACGAGAATCTAGATGATACTCCTCCCCCCCGCCCTGTAGAAAACAGCTATAATCAGTGGGTTTACTTGTTGTCAATGAAAACATTGTTTATCTTTGTTCATCTCTTTGTTCATCAAATGTTACTCTCTTTCAGTTTGCCCAAAAAAAATATGATCCATGGGAAAGTCCGTAAGAAGCTTGAAAGGAAGAATCTTCCTGCTTTGGAATGTACTCAATGTGGCAGAGTAAGTCAGAAATTTGAGGGGTTATTTGAAAAATGATTTCAAATGCCATACTAATACTATGCTAACTAAAAAATCTTATTTCCTCAGTTTTTTGCCGCTGCATTTGGTGATGATGAAAATGTGAGAAGGGAAATAGTCAACTCCTGTTCTCGACACAGGGATAGGATTGGTGCTGGTGCTCCCCCTCCAACGCCACCAGGTAAAACAATGAGGATTATTTTGGTATTTCATATTCAAATATGAAGTTTCTTTATTGAACTCGTTGGCTTTCGAACTCAAGGTTATTGGGATCCAGGATGGCGTTCACCTCAAGATGCCAACAAAGTTTAAGAAGAATGAACTTAAACATTTCATTACATTCCTTATCATATTGTGTTTTTGTTCTCCGACTCAACTGTCAAGATAATTTGAGCCAAGCTCAATTACTTCTCTGCGTTTACTTCAATCTGTCTCAGACAGTGATTCATGTTAACATAGTGTTTTTGTATAGTGTATTTATTTTCTTCATTCTGGGTAAAATAGTATTAATTTTGAACCTCTTTAAAATCAGTGTGATTAAGAGGTGACAAAAATGCCCATCTTTATTATTATTTAAACAAACTGCACCCAGTTTATACTATGTGATATTAACTTATTTGAAACAGAAGAAGAAACTTCTTTCAGATGTTTAAAAAAGTTGTTTTAATTTGCTGTTTATTTTGCTTAAAACTGAACTTTGACTGAACAAATCAAATTGGTGAACCATTCTATTTCGAGATCTAAAAGTGAATATAACCATCCCTGATTTCTTCGAGAGTTGCTGGGTGAACTTTTTCAACAGTTTGGGTCACCACATCGGAGACGAGAACTTGGCAATGGTTCTAAAAATTGCCTAGTGTTCCGTATTCTTGCAAGTCCCAAGCGAGAAATTGTATCTTCATATTCTGATCGTCCAGGTATGTATGGTGAGAACCAGTGCTTTAAGTTGTTAGGCGCTGGACAAGAAATATGGTCTTTAGCTGTTAACTCATGTGATAGAAAACAGATTTTTGTGAATTGACACTTACTACGTGTAAAGACAAGAGGTTGACTTTTGTCAACAACATGCCGAGTCTTAGGGTAGAGAGGAAAGAGACTTGCATCTCTATAACCACTTGTCAACCCAATTCGTAGTGGCTCTATAGGTGTCCCTGCTTCACAGACTTTAACTGGTCTTAACGAAGTGTAGCATCCAGGTAAATGTCCTGGAATAGTAGATGTGTTACTTTTATAAATTTTATGATTTGCTTCGCAAATATGTGTTAGTTCTGCTGTAACGCCCATGTTCAACCAACCTCGTTTTGCATAATCAATGATATGGAAAGCATTCATTTTGGAATCTTCATCTGGGCACAAGTGATCAAGTATGTTGCTTGCCCGAGCTGCCATCTAAAAGATATGTTGAAAGTCTCAAGCCCTTTTTTGTGGTTCCAAAAAGTTCGAGACAAGAATATTCAACATAACTTACTACTTTGCGCATAGTTTGCATCTGGTCATAAACTCGCATGTCCTTTGCTCGTGTATAGCGCATGTAGGACACTTCTGGAGTTGGGCCGTGGTCAAGGCAAGAGCAGTCTTCCACCGCAGGGCGCTGAAGTAAAAGTGAGCTTTCTGCATCGGGTCTCCTGCAATTCCATTGTTGTGATTTGAAGTCATGAAATCATTTCATATGTGTCATGTCTTATTTGAGTATGCTGGTTTGAATGGCTTACTTGATCGATTCAGGGTTTGGATATGGAAAGTCCATTTCCATTGGAAATCCACTTGGCTTAGCCATCATTTTGGTTGTTGCTATCAAACTTCAAATAAATTTTATCTATCTGTTTTAAAATGGTCAAGTGTATTATTTTTCTTGTTTTAAATTTTTTCTCTTTTTTTTTTCGTTTTTAAAATTTAAATTGATTTAATGTTGTTTCATTTGTTTTGTGCAACCCCCAAGGGTTGTGGTTGTCATAGGGACGAATACAACAATTGAACCTTCAAGACAGAGGTGGTGGTATGTCCAGTCATTTAAGTGCCACTTCCAGGAAAGAGAATTAGAGTGGCAGCTTGAAGAGCAGCCGATCAATAGACGGCTAAGTCAAAGCAAGCCAAAATTACAACAAAGTCTGAGGTGTATATTGCATTCTTTTAATACATTTCTCACATTGTAGCACAGCCAGTTTTAGTGCAGTTACAGTCACTCACTCACGTTTAAAACTTACCTAAAGTGAAAAAAAAAATGACAACAGTGGGTTTGTTTATGAGCTATTAATTCAAATTAACATTAGAAATAATTGAAAATCTCAGGTTTGTATAATAAAAATGTAAAGAAAGTAAGGCAAAGAAACATCATTATATACTGCGATTAATTATGAAATAACAATTCATATATGTTCATATGTTCAACATTTGTCAACTGATCACAGTTTAATGAATCTCAAGTAGCACCAATGGGATAGCAGTGTTTGAACAAGTCTTATCTCTTCAGAGCAGTTCAACTGCATGTAAGCACAGTTAGCAACAACTGAGTACTAAAAAAATTATGTATAAGGATGCAACAAAAACAACAATGCAGATAAACCAAATAAAATTGTCCTACTGTTGATTTCCTCAGTCAACCAGTGAAGAGGCTAGACAAAAGCATTATAAAGAGAAAACAAATTAAGGTCTTTTAAAAAAGGGGGGGGGGTGAAGTTTAGGTTCTACCAACCTTTATGAAGACTAGAAATTAGCTAGCTCTGTGTGCTGGGTTGCCTTAACCTTTTAAGAACTTAAAAAAATTCATAAATGTTAACAGTGTCAATTTCCTGACAATGCATCTTAATTTCTGCACATATTATCCACAACCAAACTCTGTATTTTTCAACAGATGTAACTTATTCACAGACGAGTTCAACTACTACATAAGGAAACTGTGAGCTACGTACTGTATGTGCATTCGGGTTTTAGGCACAATTAGTAATGCACAATTTTATTACCATACATCCTAATCACCACATGGGCCGCAAAACCTGTTCAATGCCTCAACCGACCGTTTCTTAAATAAGGCACTCATGGGAAAATTTCAACAAGGGATTCAAAATAAAAATAGAGCATTAACATCTGGTTCACATGAATCAGTAAATTTAGCAGTTTGTGCGCAGGAGAGAAGAAATTTCAGCACAATACAAGATACTTCTCACATTTCCAACAGATGTACTGAATTTCAGACAATCTAGTACATTAGGATGTGCTGTTTGTTCATTAATTACGGGCCAAATAGACAATAAAATAATCTCTAGGAAAATGTATCTTCTTAAAATTCTGGTGGAACTTTTTTACAAATTACGTATAAGGTCCTATACAACCAGCAATATCACATTATTTCTTTAAAAGTTTGGTTGTATTCATTGGTAGTGAATATGCACTCCCAAAAACATTCCATATAACAGACTTGTCCTCTTTTGTTCCATTCGTACAACACCACATTCTATCAGGACACCAACACGTATTGAATTAAAATAAAAGTGAATGTTACATATATACATAGTTGCATGTCAACCTTAAATAATATCTACACCTTTAAGAAATAAATTTAACAGTTTTTGGTTGGTAATTAGTCAAGATTAGATCATTAGTGAAAAAGATGACAATACTAATCTTCAAGTTCATCCATTCTGCATTTGACAGCCATTTCCACTACCTCTAAACTTGGATAATCCAGTTCTTTGACTAGACACAGAACTGCTGATAGCAGATTTGAACTCTGTAAACAAAGCAAAGAAAAAATTGAGCTCTAATGTAATAAAGGAAACCATCGCCAAACTACTATATGCTATTCCAACATTGTACAAGTATAAAACAAAATTGCAGTTCCCAAAATTGTACCTCTAGTTAAAAAAAAACAAGGGAAGAGGATGAGACAAGAGAGTAATCTTGACAGTAGCTTTTCTTTAACTAAAAAGTAAAGGAATCAAAATAAAAAAATCAGCTTTTTGTGTTCAAAGTAAACTTTTCTGGTGTTTGCCTCTACATTTAATTATTTTTTCTCAACAAAGTCATTCAGATAAGAGAACCGTGTTCTGAATAGACCCACTATGCAGATCCAAATTTTGTGCTCTCAAGAAATCTATGTAAAACAATAAAATTGCACAAAGGGAAAGAGATAAAAAATTTAAAAGAAAAATCTTGAAACCTAACACTCACCCTTGTAATTGGTCTGCGAGGGTAAGGTGCACGCTGATTGGTGTTGCAAGTCATGCGGTCGTTTGCAAGCCGCTGTGCAGCTGATGATAGTCTCTCATGAGTCTGGCGATTATTACGCTCACATGTTTGTCTTGAGTCATCCTCCACCTTGTCAAAATAATAAAAGCGTAAATAAAACAGAAACTTAAACTTTTTTCAACAAAAAAATTATACTTCTACAATTAGTGATAATCTGTGAAATAATGGGTGCACAGGCACTTGTAAACATTTTGCATAGCTTTGTAGGAAACTACAAGTGTAAAGAAGGGGAAAATAAAAATTTTCAAAATTGCAGGTGTTGGGCAGGAAAACAAATCACTCTAGGCGGCAATCAAGAACAGAAAAACTCAAGTTCAAAGGAAAATAACACAACTATGACTTACTGTACTGACAGGACGTGATCGTTCTCTGTACATTCCACCACTACCATCACTGCTACTGTTGTCACCTTGATTCATTGGAACGTCGTGATATCCTCCATTACTAATTCGATGAGGTTGGCGCAGCACCACTGGAGGTTCATCCTCAATAGGTGGGTCCTAAGAGGAACAATCATGTTTGCTCGGATTTTGATTCTTAACTAAGGAAAAGAAGTCAGGAAAAAGAAATATTTTACCTCATACACATACTGTTGAGGTGGAATATTTTGTGGTTGTCTTTGATACCTGATATTGAAACAAGAAAAATAGAAGATTCGAGTAAAGTCAAGGGGATATGTAATGAAATTTTAGAATAAATAACATACTGTATATCTCCATCTTCATAGTAGTACTGGCCACCACCACCTCCGACAGGCATATCGTCTGCATTACGAATTATATAATCTCTTGAGGGTTTTCGTGTAAATGTACCACCTTGAGTGTCAACTGCACATCTTGGAGGACTCCGCTGGGGAACAAAACAAATTCTACAGTTACTTTCACTACTTTGGAAATACACCAAGAAAGTGACACAAGTTTTCAGCTCTGAAACCATACAGGGATCGCCAATCGATGGCAGCAAAGCATCACTGAAGTGACCTCACAAATAGTCTTCCCATTTATTCGATTTTAACTGCAGAAAAAGCTTTACACCAAAAAAAAAAAATCTTAACAGGCTTTGTACACTGAACTTTTGCACCCCACACCAGAAAATCAAGCTGGAAGTTTTGAGAAAAGCAGGGATCATGACAGATTCACATGCGCAAATAAAATACCGTAAACCACATGCAAATTACAGCAAACATGTTGCAGTAACATTTTACACAAAGAAGTGAGAGCATGGAGTAGGGGGGAAAATGGCAAGGGATTGCAAATGTCGAAAGTTGACCGAAGAAGAAGAAGAAAGAAGTGTCAGTACCTGGCCCACGGGGCCCTGGCCCTGGGGAACATGGCCCAAGCCTTGCGTTGCTTGCTGCGTCGCTGACTGAGCTGGAGACAACGATGGGGGGGCTTGCGCGGTTCTACGGGGACCATTGGGCTGTGGGGCGGGAGGGCCGGTCGAGGATGGGGGGTTGGAGGGGCGAGCAGGAGGGCAGCTCGGGGGCGCCGGCCGCTCTTCGCCGTTTCGGCCGTCTTCCACAGGCGTGGAGTCAGGCGGCGTGCGGGGCGGTTCAGACAACGGCTGCGGCTTCTCGGCGGCCTGAGGGCTGTGTTGCGGCGGCTGCTGGGGCGCTGCCTGTTGCGGCTGCTGGTGACCATGGAGTCATGAGGAAGCATGAGCGAGAGTGACACACAACACAAATGTTATTTTGGGTAACACAAAAGGAGCGATTGCTTTCTACGCTGGGGTGTGTCGTGTCACTGCTCTAATGTTAGACATAGCTATGCCAGTAAGTGACTTCAAGCCTTTTTTTATGACCATGGCAACACAAAATTAAATGCAGGATGGAATGAGCGCAGTGAGACGGACTGAAAAGAGCCACAGTCAAATATCAGTTGAAAACACATCCAGTTAGAATGTTACCCTATCGTCACAATCAGTACCAGCTTTAATTTTTTTAAATCATGGGTGTTAATTTCCATGGAGCAAGTCCGATTAATACAAAAAGTTAAACATTTAAATCGTGTCAAAAAGCAAATAAAAGAAGAAATAAAATAAATATAGTAAATAAATAGTAAATAAAATAAGAAAATTTTGTAGCAAGAGAGTGAAGGAAACTTGACCACTGCGCGTACCTCTGTGCGCTGCGGCTGGTAGGCGACAGGCGCCGCGGGGGGCGGGCTGCAGTCCCGGAGGGGGCTCTGGCCGTCGAGCTGGGGCTCCCAGTACTCGGCGTCCTGCGGGTGCGTCAAGTCCCTGCCGCGCCGCATCGCGTCCTGCACCTCCTCGGGCTGCACCGGCACCTTGTCCAGCGTCTTGAGGCTCGGCAGCGCCCGCAGCACCGTGTACCTGTACCTGGAAAGGGAAAGAGTTACCAACACCGGGGAGTCAATAGCCGCAGCGCCGTTTCATGGAAGCCCAGCTGTATGTGGGCTCCTCGGCTTAGGCCGGTAACACTCGACCACATGACATGCCTCGTCGAAGCGCCTGCCAGCAGCTGGGGTAGGCCAGCCCGCCGCACACCGGTGTTGCGCGGCACGCCGCCCCGCTGCTCGCAGGCGCTCGAAGGGTCGTGGTTCGAATCCCGACTACCGCACTGTCTACGCACTCATCCTCGTTGGCGCAGGGGTTCTCCTCGAGCCACAGGTTCCGCAGCTTGGGGAGGTGCTGCAGGTACAGGATCTGGTTCAGGTCCGCGATCTCGTTCTTCCGCACGAACAGCTCCACCAGGTTGCGGCAGTGCTGGAAGTCCTCCAGCGACCGGATCTTGTTGACGCTGCAAACAGAAAAGGTCGATATCGCGAGTCAGCGTGTGTCTGTTTCGCCCAACGCGGAGTGGCGGAGCCGGCGCCAACAGAGTATGACCTCCCCTCCCCTCCCCCGCCGGACGCACCTGCTGCACTGCGCGGCGGGCAAGTGAGGAAAAGGGGGAGGGGGCATCCGTAAATTGAGCAACTCGAGTCAAGGTCCAGCCCACGGAGTTGCCGCGGAGCCGCGGACGTTGTAAACACGAAACTGGACGCGCCGACGCGGCGGAGAGTCTACGCGCGCTGCGGCTCGGGCGAGCGTGAGGGAGGGGACCACCGCAGAGGTGAAGCCCCGGGCACACAATGCAGAGCACCGGGCGGCTTATTCCACATTTTGCCACGCGATGCCTTTACACTAGAAAGCCAGTCCGCGATAAAAACATACACTTTTGTTCGAGCGGATGGCCCTCTAGGCGCGGCCCCGGCCCGGCCCGCCCAAAACCCTTCTTTCCCACAGCGACCGCACCGTTCTGGGCTTTCTCTTTCCGCCGAGACAGTGTTGCCCATAACGCGCTAGCAACTTGTCCTGCGCCGCGCCCCCGCCCCCCCCCTTTTTCCTCGCGCGCACCGACTCAACAATCGCACTACACTCACACGCGGCGCGCACGCGCCGTCATCTGCGAGTAAGTCCCACCGGTACGAGCAAGTGCCGCTCGACGGCGTTCCCACGCACTTTCGCGGTGATTCGTGGGCCTCTTCATTGCGAGGCAGCCAGCAGCGCCAGCAGCACCAGCAGGCGGACTGGCCGCCCGGGAGACCTCGATGACAGCGAAGCGGTAACCCCGCCGATGTTCGATCCGCATCTGGTGGCCGTGGCCCCTTCCGAGCGGCTGCCTGCGGCTCTCCCCGTCGGCCTTTCGGGGGCATTAGCGGTGTGTACACACCGTCTATGCTTAAAGACGCCGGCGCTAGAAAGCGGCCTTGCGCTCTTCCCGTGGCACCTCTCTCTCTCTCTCTCTCTCTCTCTCTCTCTCTCTCTCTCTCTCTCTCTCTCTCTCTCTCTCTCTCTCTCTCTCTCTCTCTCTCTCTCTCTCTCTCTCTCTCTCTCCATCTCCGCGGCAATCTCCCTGCCGTATCACGGCCAGCACCGCGACCAGCCTCGCCAACGCCGCTGCACGTAACTTCCATTCCATCCAAATTCGCTGTTCGCTGCACTCGGCTGGCCGCCAGCTCCACGGCCGCTGCCTCGCCAGCCCACTGGTCTTCTGGCCCACTGTGCCTCGCCAGCCAGCCGGCAACAAGGAACAAGGTGCCGCCAGGCCCGGCCGAGCGGCAGCGCCGCACCAAATTGCATCGCCAACCATTATCATTAGTACCAGCGTTGCGTCACTGCCCTCGACGACTACGATCGCTGCGTGTTGTGGTTATGTCACGCAATTAAAAACTTAAGCGCGGCAGGGTTGGCGCGGCGATGGTCTTGGTGGACGGCGTGGCGCGAGCAGGGCCCAAGATCGACGACAAAGTCAACGCCCTGCGAGTCAGTCCCGCCAGGTGTTGCGGTGGGGGCGGGACAGGCTGCATGGCGGTGCACAGTGGAACAGTCAGAAGATCGTTGGGGCGGCCAAAATTCTAGACGCGTTTTGAGCTTTAGAGTCGCAAAATGGGACTCGACACGAACGTGTCACCCCACCAATGGATTGCTCTCCGAACGAGGAATCCATTGGTGGGATCGCACGTTCGATCTAAGTCCCATTTAGCGACTCTGGAGCTCGAAACGCGTCTACAATTTTGGCCGCCTCGACGGTCTTCTGGCTGTTCCACTGTGCGGTGCACCGTCGCAACGCGGTGCTTGGCGGCTAAGTGCCGCCCCGCCCAGCCGCCGTGCCAGCCTGCTGGGCAGCGGTGGGCTTCGGCGGGAAGGGCACGGCGGAGCACGGCGGAGCATGGCGGAGTGAAAGCCGGGGACCCAGCGCGGTGCGCGGCCACGTCACGCCCCGCGGAGGGCCCTTCGCGGCGTCGCGCCGCACCGCCGTCGGACCGGAGACGCAGGGCGCCGCGACGGGCCGAGTTCCTTCGGGACGAACGTGCCTCCGCAATGCAAAGGGGGCCGCTGCCGCATGCACTGCGCGCCGCCGAGAGAGTCCGAGCGAGCGGACGGACAGACGGACGGACAGACGGACGGACAGACGGACGGACGGACGGACGGACAGGCGAGAAGGAAGTGCATCGCGCGGGGAGAGAAAAGCAGCAGGCAAAGCACCGGTCGGGCCGCGAACGACGCGAACGCACCGACGCGTCGACGCCGCGCGTGCTGCCTGCAGACTGATTCCGAAGGGAGATTCCGGGCCACCAAAGTGGGAGGTATGGTAGTGTGTGATTGGTCGAGGCCTCCCACTATAGTGGGCGAATACCTCGATTCAACGATCTTCGGATTCAGTCGGCTGTCTCGTCGCTCCGTGTCCCTCGCACCGTGCGGGACGGCGTGTTGTTCGGAATGGGCCCCCAGGCGCCGGCTAGACTCTAGCGCCCGCCCCCGCAGTGATTACCTCGGTGCTGCACAAACGACTTGGCGCTGGGTCCGGAAGAGAGAAAAGGGGAAGGGGAGGGCACTGCGGCGGCGATGCAGTGGAGCAGTCTCCTCGCTTCCGGCGTCCTGGAGCACGTCGAGACCGTCGTCTCGTTCCACACGAGCATCCGCCTCGGTACCGTGGCTGTCCGCCATTCTGCTTCCCCCCCCCCCTTCCTTCCTCGATCCTTCTTCTTCCCGTCAAAGGAGGAGACTCTCCCCCCAAATTCACTCTTTTGGCGCCACTCTGATATCCGGCCCAGCCACCACAGTCGCGTGCCGCGCGGCGCTCAGCGGCCCTGCCTGTTCATCCGCTGCACCGCTCGGCTTGAGGGGGAGGCTGACTGCAGCACCGCCTGCTCAACACCATCAACATGCCCGCCACGGCCGCCATCATGCCGCTTCGTTAACGCTTCGCGGAACTCTGGCCAAAGCGGGCCTCATCCGATGACGACTGTCGCACGGAACAAGCACGGCGCTAAACGAAACCAGAGGACAATAGAAGATTCCAGGTCGTCGCGGACGGTAGAGACAAACATTTGTCGTGGTTGGAATCGATGGCGCCGCGCCAAAGGAAGAGGAGGCAGCAGGCCGCCCCGCCCCGCCCCGACATATATATGCACAAAGCGAGCGCGGCGCCGCGTCCAAGGCCGAGTGCTGCCGGCGCGGCGGCCCAAACTCGGCCCGCCCTCCAGCCGGAACCAGGCTGGAACCAGAGGCTGGAAACTGGGACCGCCCTGCTGGCGTTTGCTGGGGAAGGGGGCGGGGGAGGAGGGGCATGTAGCATGGGGCCCCCGCAGTGTCAAGCCTCTCAGCCGCGCCCCGCCGCCGCGAAGCAGGTGTAGCGACGACACTGCGGACATGTGCCACTGTCACAGCCGCGACCGACAGCGTCCCATGTCCGGGGGGAGGGGGGGGCGGGGCGACCCGATTGGCGCCCGGCCAGTGCAGAGTACATAGTACTACGCAGTGCAGCAGCCCAAACTGTGTCGCGCTCCCTTTCCACGACACTGGCGGACACACAGGGGCGGACGCACAGGCGGACGGCAGGCCGAGGAAGGGTCAGTGGCGACGAGGAGGAGGAGGTGGCGGCAGCGCCGGGAGGCGCCCACACCAAGTCCTTGCGAGTCCAGCGCGGCGGCCTGGCGGGGCGTGGCGCGCGAGCGGGGCGTCGAGGCGCGCGGGGGGCGGCGGGGGGCGGCGGGGGGCGGCGGGGGCCGCTCGCCGCCCAGTAAGGAGCGAGGCAGGCCAGCCGGCACGACAAGGAGCTTCATGCCGCCTCGCCTCCTGGCAGTCGCTCCGCCGCCAACCCCGCCAACCGATGACGGCGATGACTTGGCGGCCGCCGACGCGAGAGCAGCACACTCGTCATCGTGAGCGCATCGCCGGCACCATAGAACACAGGGAGAGGGCGCAGGGAAAGGGAAGGATTGTTCGAATCGCGTGGACTGTGGACGCGCTATCGTTTGCGGTAGCAGGGGGCGCGGTGCCCGGGAGCGCGATGCCAGCCTGCTCACGGCGCTGCACACCGCCGCAGTGTCGCGCTGAGTCACACGCCCCGCCCACTTGTTACACCGCGGCCCGCCACAAAGAGCCGCCACTCAGCTCGTCACACGGCCGGCCGGGCGATTCGGCCATCCAGGAACAGGGAGAGGGCGGGGCGGAGCGCCACGATGATTCGCCCGAGTCCAGGGCGTCGCTAGAGGGCAAGCCCACACAGCGGCGTGGCTTCGCGGCTCAGCAATTCGCCATCGGCCAGTCGGTGACAGACAATCCGAGTGACTGATTGGTCGGAACGGGCGGCAGCCTGGTCATGCTGTGTTCACGGTGGTTTACACCAGGACGACGAGGACGGTGGGCGCATGAAGGGCCTTGCCTCGGCCGACAACGACAACTGGCCGCGGCGCCGAATCGAGTCGGATCGGCGTGCGTGGGCTGGGCAGAGCCATAGTTCGGCGTCCGGCCAGGCCAGGCCTGCTGTCGTTCTGTCTCTCTCGCACCGCCACGGAACGCCCCATGAGAGTGTGAGGCTTGCAGGGCGGGCTTGAGGGCGGGCCAAGGGCAGGGCAGGCCACGGGCGGGCCTAGGGAACCGCGGAGCGAACGAGTCTCTCCAGCAGCAGCGCCGCGACTTACACGGCCGTGCCGACACGCGGCCGCGTGACGCCGTGACGCCGTGCGAGACCGACCGCGACGGAGTCACGTCACGCAACTGAACAGCCCGGCCGGCCCACTGTGCCCAGCCCGCCCTTGCTAGCCCTTGCTAGCCCTTGCCGCTTCGCGGCGGGGCGAGTTCACAGGCCTGCCTGAATTATTTGGCTCACGCGTGCAGCAGTCTCGACAAAACAGCAACAATTCTTTTGTCGGCCGAAGTGCGTTTTATAAGAGGGGCGCGGTGGAAGGAGGAAGGAGCGGTGAATAGTTGCGCCGGCCCGGCCGGCAGTATATCGAGCGCGGAAAGGTTGACGGGACGGGAGACCATGTCCGTCGGAGAATCTTCTGAGGCATAATAAGGGTCCCGTTACACACACCACACACACGCGCGCGCAGGCGGGCACACACGCACTCACACGACGAGCCAGCGAGCGCAAAAAAGATCCAACGTGCTTCAAATTGGCCTCTCCGTGGGCGTGAGAGTCGAGAGCCACAGCCTCCGCGGAGGCCAAGGCGTTAATTTCGCGGCAGGATAGAACGCCACACTGTTTTTTTGTTGCATGGAATTTCTTTCATATTTTTTAGGTGCGCATCATTGGAAGAGAGTGTGAAAATCGGCGTGTATTTCACCGAAAGAGAGCGAGGCCATGCTTCCCGTGTCCCCCGTTAGTTTGTTTACAGACTTGAGAAATGTCGGGGCCTGCAGTCGTTCCCGTCTGATTGGCACCTGCCATGTCGGTGTGCCTCGGCGTGGCTCCGACGAGCAGCAGGAAGAAGTGGAGCCGAGCCGTGCGCGGCATTCAGAGCTTTGCCCTAGTCCTGTCCTGGATGCCCCGCCCCGCCCCGCCCCGCCGCGGCACGCCGCGAGGCAGCCAGTCCCGGCCCATACTCGTCTTGTTGCTTTACAGATGGATGACCAATCCGATTTTACACGCTTCTTCTCGAGAACTGGAACCAGTGTCCCTTTTTAAAGGCCGCGTGTGCCGCCTCTCAAACACGCGCGCCTTTTCAGGACTCGATCCACGCGCACGCACGCACGCACCACCGCACGTGCAGCCTGCGTACCTGCGTGCGCCGACGCATCTCGGGCCGCGCTGCCGCCGCATCCAGCCAATCAGGTCCTCACTATCTGCGGCTGCCGACGGCAGAGCGCTCAGCGCTTACTCCTGCCTTCCGATGCAACGGTATGCGTGAGCGCCCGCGCAACGGCGGGTAGGCATCCCTGCGCGACGCCCGCGCGCGGCGGCACGCTGCGTTGCCTGCCTCCCCGGTGCTCCGTCCGCGTGGCGACGCTCGCTCGCTCCACGCACGCAGCGCGTTATGGACTGCGTTTCAAAGGAACGGTCCGGCGGACTGATTGCGCACAGCGTTCCATCGCTCTGTCTCTTCGGATGCTCGGAGTCGCTCTACAGCCGGGGGAAGAGCGAAGCACCGCGAAGCCGCCAACGAGCCGAGCGTCCATCTCAGCAGACTGACTCCGAACTCGTCGCTCTGTCTCTCTCGCACCCCAACGGGACACCTGAGAGTGCGAGAGAGACAGAGCGACGAAAGCGCTTTCCGGAGGGCAGCCTGCGGTCCGGTTGGGGACCGTTGGCAGCCGTTAGTAACGAATCTCGCCGTCCCTCCATCGTCCTTTGCCGCTCGGCGCGGCCTAGGCGCGGCCCTATAGGCGCGGCTCACGCCCGGCCCGTCGCGGCGACCCAGATGCACGGCGCCGCGGTGCCCATCCACCTGCCCCGCCGACCTGCCCCGCCGCAGGGACGGAAATAGACCCGAGGGCTTGGGCCGCCCTGGCATAGGCAATCACTATAAGGCTTAGCTAACCGTGTGAGCGCGCACCTCCCAGCTCCACTCGTACTTCCCCCGGTTTTCATTCGACTTATCTTGCTTGGCTTTTGTGAACCGTGAGGTGCTCGTCGGGACACCAGGGCAGCGCCAGCGTGTTGCCGTGGCTGGTGCGCTTGGGGCATCCGCGGCACAGTGGGTTAGAGGACCGTTGAGGCGGCCAAAATTCCTCGTTTGGAGAGCAATCTATTGGTGGGTCACACGTTCGATTCGAGTCCCATTTAGCGACTGTGGAGCTCAAAACGCGTCTAGAACTTTAGCCGCCTCAACGGTCTTCTGACTGTTCCACTGTGCGCTGGCCGGCTCCGGCCGGCTCCGGGCGGCGGAGTGCGCCGAGCGCCGCGAACAGACATGCCATTCCGGAGCTTTGGCCGCGGCGGCCCAACCCAACCACCGTGGCACTCGCACACGACCAATCAGGAAAATGAGCCGTGAGAACTAATGCCGGCGGAGTGCTGGGCTGCACAATGAACTTCAGTGCCCCCCCCCCTCCCTCCTACTCCGCGCTCCGTTTCAAAACAAGCGTACAGTACAACGCGGCCCGCGGCTCAACTAGTGCAAGAAGCACAGAAAGGAGACGAAAGAAAAATCCCATGGCGGAAAGCGAAGTGATCCCCAGCTCGTCGCAGAGTGGTGGACGCTGTTCACCGTTCAACCGGTCGGCGGCCAAGTCAGCCTTGAGGAGGCCGGCCTAAGCCTTCCCTTACCTGCCAGCGCGGGCAGGGCGAGCAGGGCTGGCACGGGGGGCACCACGTTGTCGCTGGTCGATACCCCCCCGGCCCCACTGGGGCCCACGGCGCGGCGGCACCCCGTGCGGCGTGATGAACTCAATGAGTCATCTTTTGGGGTCACAGCGCGCAGTGCACAGCGCGCGAGGCGGCCCAGGCAGCCCCAAAGAAAAGCCCGCGCGCGGCGAACCCGCGAGATTGCCCTCGGCGAGTCAGGTCGGGTACGCCATGCGTGCGGCCGTGCGGCGCGGCCTGTCGGCAGTGCTGCAGGTCGCGGTGGCGTGCATGCAGCGACTTGAATGGGCCGCCATTCTTTGTTGTCGTCAGGCCGGGGGGGCGGGGGCACCGGGGGCACAGTCCAGGGCCCCGTCGGTGGAATCAATCCATAGCGATCAATACGGGGAGCCGGCCAGGGCAGGGAAAAGGAAGCGAGCACGGAATCCACGAAAACGCGAAAAGGGCGGCTTCGCTTGCCGCTTGCCCCGTTCCAACTTCAAGCTTCGCGCCGAGAGCCACACAACCGGCTCACAGTGGGCCAGAAGACCGGTGGAGGCGGTCAAAATCCCGGACGCTCTTTGAGCTGCAGAGGCGCTAAATCAGACTCGAGGTCTTCTGGCCCACTGTGCGGCGGCTCAGCCATGGCTTCGCCCTGCTTCGCCCTGCTTCGCCCTGCTCCGCCCGGCCCGTTCCAGGCAAACGCGAGGCCCCGGGTATCGGCCGTGTCCGTGGACCGTGTCTGCTGACCGGGCCTAGCGGCCTTCGCGCTTCGCAACGCCTCGCAGTGCTCTGCAGCAACGCCCCGCAAGCAAGCTTGGGCAAGCCCTGGGCGGGCAAGCCCTCCATGACGTCACCGCGCGCTCGCGCGGCGGCGTGGCGCGGCATCGGCTTCACGGCTTTGATCGAGGGAAGGCGGGGGACGCCGCGCCCACTTGCACGCCGGCCGGACAGCTGTTCCTGGATGCACGATGCACGCCGCGGGGAGAGGGAGGGAGGGACGCTTGACATTGGCACGAGACAGGACTTGAAGTGCATCACTCAGCGCGCCGCGACGCCGCGGTCGGGCGCCATCGTTCGGGATAGCGGCTCCCTTACCTCAAGGACAGCACCTCCACATTTTGCATTCTTCTCAAGAGGCGGACATCTGACAGCTCACTTCCCCTGCGCAAGACACACAGAGTTTAGTCTCCCTCGCCTCCTCTAGTGATGCAGGTCAAGTGGATATTAGTCATCAGGATACGACGAAGAACAAAATGATGGGGCCACTCCATGGCAGAGAAAAGTGAAGCAAGCCATGATTGGCCATACAAATTATGGAAATATTGCTGCAAAAAGACATTTGAAGTAAACTTACCAGCAGTTTAATTTTGTCACTTGTCCAATATCCGATTGTTTTGTTCTTGCCACAACCATTTCCTCTGTGAGCCTGGCCATTGTGCACAGAACACGACTAAAGCCACGTGTGTATTAAAAGCACTTCAGGAAACGCCAAATTTAATTCAAACAGGAAAGGAGAACACTGTGAACCCGAATGTGACTACATTTTCTTCAGGAGAACATTGTTTAATCGCTGGTCAGAACTGCAGTTTAAGATCAACTAGGCGAACCATGGCAAGTAGCACAAGTCTGAGAGTGCTTGACATTCCCTTCGTCACTTAGCTCAGAGTAAGGCACTGTTGGTAAACAAATACTTAGGCCCGCGATACAAACACGACGGACTTGGCCGTGTAACCGACTCAACCAGACTGAGTTGGTTCGTTTGGATCGGCCGTGGTGCCGTCAGGGGCAGAGGCGGACCGCTCGCCGACGGCAAGCATTCGGAAACTGGTGGGGGGAAGTACTCAACAGGCAGGCAACATGCGGCTGCAAAACAAGGCTGACGTCCTGACATAAAAATTACAGAGGTCGTATAGAAATTAACTGCGACTGCGGTTGGTTGCATTCAATCCAGTGATCATCTCATAAATTTAATAAATTTAAAAAATACATTAACTGGGATATGTTTCCCAACACCACTGCAACAGTCCATCTTCACTGCAAATAACAATTTACCTGCTTATTCGCACTTCCAGCAGACAGCACAGCGCACGACTTTGTTGTGGGGTTGTGGGCTTAATTTTTATAAGTTGGGGATTGCGCGAGCGAGTGCTGTGTTATCCAATCATTTGTGCTAACAAAATTATATATTTGGAACTATGTCCACGAGATGGTAAGAAATCTTTCTTATCGTTTCCTCTTATACTATTTTTTTAATATTTCGCTTGTCCTAACCTAGACCTGAATCGAGGAATGAAAATGTTACAAGTGTAAATTATTCTGGTTAATACAGCCAATGATATTGGCACATAAAGCCCTTTTATTCTTGTACTGACTCCTTTGCAGGTACCCTCTTTACCAGCGAGGAAATCCTCAGCTCAGAGTGTTTTTACCAAATTTCTGGATCAAGGTAGTGAAGCCCAAGGAAGAAGTTCCACCTAATGTTGTTCACTTTCATGTTTCCAATGAAATGACCGAATATGATGTCCGAAACTATTTGAAAAAAATATATAATCTTCCTGTTGTTGCTGCCAAAGTAGAAATGAAAAATGGTTGGTAAAGTTAGAAACCACGGTGATGTCTTCGCATACAGTGTCTTCCACTTTTTGACTTACTATAATGATTCTTTTGTGCAGGTAATATTGTGAAAAATATAAAGGGATTTGTCACTAAAGAAAATGATTATAAAGTTGCTTATGTAACCATGGTAAGTAGTTCAAATATGTTAAAAATTCTGAGGTACCTTATGTTGAGTATAGAAAAACTAAAGGATAGAATCTAATTCACATTGACTTGTATTCATGCAGGAGAAGAACTTCAAGTTTACTTTCCCTGACATACCTCTTAAGCCTGGAATGGAACTGTTGCAGCAGAGCCAAAAGGATAACGAGAAGAATAGAAAAGCATTAAAAACAAAATATCAATACAGGCCTGGACTCCCTGGCTGGTTCCAACAGTAAATTAAAATATTGTTTATAATAAATAGTCAGAGATCTCATGAAGTTATGATTATTGTGAAAAAAAAAAAAAAAAGGATTGTCCTCAATTTCATGAAATTTATATATTTTTAGGACATTGTTGTTGAAGGTTAGGTTACAAAATCACATACATACAAAATAAGACAGCAGCTTACCACCAACACATTCATTACTTAGTTAGGACTCTAAAAAAGATCAACTTCCGGTCTGAACCAGCACAAACCAATGGAAGTCGATAATGCCAGGAAAGACCACCTGAAACCTGGGGAGAAGTGAGAGTGCCATTAATACATAGTGCATTAGACCCGATAAATGCCGGAAAAATTGAAATATTTACCTGAAGGGTTGAAGTGAGCAGAGGTTGAGTCGAGCCTACATGGGAAACCTTCAATAGGTGATCGCTCCTTCCTATTGTAGCAACATGATTTTCACTGGAGGGGGAAAATTTCATGTACACTCCACCTTCCATGTGAATGGGTCTTGTTTCTACAGGAGAACTGTTAGTTCAAAAGAAATGTTAGAGGATACTAGGTATGACTTATATCATATTGCTAAAGAGAGCAAATAATGAGCTATACCTAGCAGCTGTCACGTCTCGAATGACCAAGTCTCCACCCGCTACACAGCCTACTCTGCTACAGTTGCTGGGAGACCAATCAGCAGCCATTAATGGGCAGTGTCCAGCATCCAGAGATAAAATGGCCCGTTGTGTTTCAATATTGTACATTCGGATAAGGCCACATTTTTCGGCGACAAGAAGTTTTGAGGGTTCTTGGCGGTGCCAGCGTACGCTCATTCCTGACAATTAGGTAGATGAAACATTAATTTGAATAAACATAAACAGTAACAAAACACATATTGTAAAAAGATTTGAAATAGCTTCATATATTCCATTATACTACATACCTGGGGATGTGAGATAAAATGTTATATCTTCCCCTCCTTCCTTCAGGGGCCACAACTTGCAGGTGTGGTCATCACTTGTTGATGCAAGGTAGTTCCGTTCAGGATCGCAAGCCAATGCATTGATATAGTCTGAATGGTTGCCAAGAACCTTAGGGCAGGAATTTCAAAAATATGTTCTTACAACAAAAGGTATTAGAATGAAAATTTTAAATCTATATTGAAATTGGTACCTTCACACATAATTCCGCATTTTGAGTACTGTCAAAATAGCAAACATTAAATTCAGAGTCTGCCGTATAGAAGCACAATAACTTTGGCAAAACATTAGTTGATGCCTCAGGGCTCCATGCCACAGAATGTACTCTCGCTCCATGAGCGAATTCATGCAGAACACTGAGCTCGATACTTTCCTGACTACCCTCATCTTCTTCCTGAAAAAAAAAAATAATAGAATAATTTTTCTCGAAGGAAGCCGGTAGCCGCCCGCCGGGTAGGTTATGCAAATCACTTCACTGAGTAATTTTCGAGACACAGCAGCTGACAAACCTGAATCGACAACGTTCCAACAACGATTTTGTCTTTCAAAGCGATGCACAAAAGATTTTGTGACCATTCATAAGGAGAGAACTCAACCTGGAAAATCTGACTGGGAAAGGGCAACACAAACTTTCTGCTATCTATAAGAGGAGTTGGCACGGGCTGCGACATGAAGGTTTGATTTCGCACCATCGTAGGTGGGTAAGACGCTGTCAACAGCAGCAAAAAATACTCAAAAAGTTAACTAAAACTCAACAGTAGCAATAAAATACAAGTATATTGCAGGATAGGGCAAAATTTAAATTTCGAAACAACGATTTCAGTCTCAAAACATTCTCATAGTATCGAGAGTGTAGTGCATTCCAGTTTGGCCAACTACCAACTTCTCACCATTATGAGTGTTTCCGTGATGAAACGCTTGTCCTAGACGAACCAAGAATTAAAAACAATAATTATAATAATAATCTGAAGATACAAAACTAAGGCGAAACTACGTAACCTATCGATTTCATATTTCTTTTCCGCTAAGAGGTTGGCTACAAAAAACTCGAAATAATACCAAAATGGCCACTCCATCACTAAATGTTTTGTGAATGTTTGGCTGCGTTGTTTCTTTATCTTGTGCCTGTTTTGTGTCGTGTAAATCATGTAAAGAACTGACAACTTGTACAAAGTACAATGTCAGGATCAAGTAGTCATCAACAGCCGCAGCAGCCTCCTCCAGCGCCGCTTTCTAAAGCGACAGCAGAAAGATCTTTGAGAGAGGCTAAATGCTGCTTCAAACAGTATGATTGCTCCTTATCAAAACTAGTTGGATATAATTACTGTATGCAACACATTCTTGAAGACAAAGCAGCACCTTACAAACCATGTAGTTACGTGTTTGCATTTAATGGTAGACCCTGTTCAAAGCCAGCTTACAAAGGCGACCGCCGTAGCAATGGGTATGATATAAAACCTCTGTCCAAATCTCAGTCTATTGAACCTCCTGTGCATACCTTTATCAAAAATATTTTTGCCTTTTTTCCTCTCCAGATTATGTTCCATCCATTCAAGGAAAGAGGAACTCAAGCGTCAAAAATCGTCATTGCGACACTTCCCTCCCCCCTCTACCGAGTCTCTCTTAACAGGTTTAAGTCATTATGTTCCGTCATCTCAAAATTTAAACATGGCTGTGAAAGAGGAGAGCTCAGATGAACCCCTTGACCCTTTCTGTAAGTTCTCTAGTGGAGACAAGAGTATATATTCAGCTTATGTTCAATTTAGAACAAATATTTCAATGGTCCTTTATTTTTTCAGTGGATATGGATGCCTCTATGATAAATGCATCATCATCTCGTGTTCTTGACTATGGAAGTGAATCCGACTCAGATGTTGATGCAGCAATGTTGGATGTGACTTGGAAAGGTGGGGATGCTGACGCTGATTCGAGTGATGCTGAAAGTGTGGATAGTCAGCAGGAAGATCTCCTTAAGTATGTTCAAGTTCTTATACTTTTTATTACCATGCAAGTTTTCGACATGTCTCCACTGACCGCACTTCCACTTTATCATGTTATAGGCATGCGGGTGTTTACACCTCTGAAGAAGCCATGCAGGTAACAAGGGACAAACTAATACGCCTGCAATCATTGTACATCGAACAATTTCGTAGGCTTCAGCATGTTCTGAGAGAACGCCGTCGTAAATACCTGCATAGCCTCAAACGAGAAAAAGAATCATTATGTAAGGGGTAATGCAATTATTTTTATATTGACAACCCATAAAGTCCTGAGGTTTTAATACTTTGTATTTACTGTTTGTGTAGGTAGTATAAGCAGTCAACCCCGTAACTCTTCACGCGAGCAAAAACTGTATGAAAAACTGAAAGCCTTAAATCACTATCACCGAAGAAATGGTGTTGAGGCAGTTCTTCATAAAAAGGCCCTTGAGAGGAGAGCTTCTGTAAGTCTTTCTTGTTTTTTGTTGAATGCTAAAATATAACAACACATTAAGATTGTAAAAAAAAACCTAAAGATTTGTTCTTTAATTTTAGGTGACAGATGGCATGAATGTGAGACCAGCTCCTTTCCCAAAGTGTGTCTATACGGAGGGTGGTGTCAAGTGTGGTGCCAGAAGTCTGCCTGTTTCCAAATTTTGCCCAAAACACATCCTTCAGGACACTCACCAAGTATTGTTTCGCCCCTGTGGCTGCAAGATTGGATCTGACAGTGAATGCAAGGAACCTCTGCCGGACATAGCAGAAGATGCTTTCTGTGTTTATCACACTGTCCTCCCCTCATTCCCTAAAAGCAAGGTTTGTTTCAAATTTATTTTTTTTACTCACAGCAATGTGCTTTTTTTAAAAAAAAAAATTAAAAAAAAAATCTTGGGTTTTATGTTTAAATTTTGTCTTTTTACTGCTCTTGAAGGTGGAACCAAAGACCGAACCCACATGTCTTACTGAAGAGGAAGCGCTAAAACAGGAACAGGAAGAGCAGATTCAACAGATAAGTCTGCAACTTCAAGAGCACCTTGAACAACAGAGTGTGCCAGCCCTTGCATTACCTGATTCAATCGATCCTGATATGGACATAGTGCTCGATTCTAAAGATCAGAACTTTTTAAATGCGTTTTAAAAGTGGTTTTATGTTGTTGTGAAAACTGTTTTTGTTTGTTCTGTTTTTTTGTTAACAATCAATGAATGAAAAAGCAACCAAACTTTACATTATTAAATTAGTTTATGTCTGTCATCTAGTAGTTGTTTTTTTCTGCCTTTTTACCACCTTTCCCCTCCATCTGCAGTAGGCTGCCATACCATGACCACACTTAAACACGGGATCCAGTTCCTCGTGGATAAAAAATAAAAATCACTCGCTTGGTGGGTGATCCTTCATGACTAGAACCGTCACGGGTCATCCTGGTCTTCGCTAAATGCTCCGATGGAGTCGTCAAAACACGGTAGATGAACCTATTTCACTTTCGTCACCTGAAATCTCAGTAATGTCAATGATTCAAATTTCTTTGGTGTGCGCTCCCTTCCGGCCTCCCAATCACTGCGAGCGACGACAGATAGTGTCAAGAAATTCAAATCTGCCGCCCCCTCAAAAGCCATAGGTATCTTCTTCCTTTCTTCTTCTTGCAAGTTGTCCGACCGAAACTGAAAACTGAACCGAAAAACCGAACGCTTCTGCAGGAGTGAAGCGCTGTGCGTCGCATCGTATTTAGAAGTTAGTGCAATACTTCTACCTCGACTTCGTTAAATGTTTTGATCCGGCCATCAAGCTTTTTCACCTGAATTACTACATACGAATAAACCTTTGCTGCGTGATTAATTGCTGAGCGTTTAAAGTTCGGGACGGCGTCGACTGCATCATACAATAGACGAACAGAACATACTTGTTCTATTTTTCAAACTCTGTACATCTCTGCGTTAACAACTTTCTCCTCATCATTCGCCGTTAATTAAGTAGCCCTTCGTCTTTCGTGTTTTTTCACAATTTGTGTAACAGAGGTGAAAATATCATAACCCTTTAAGCTAATCTATTTCCATATCTGTCAAGGGTAGAAGTGACCCTTTTATTTATTTTCGTACTATCCTAGGAACGTTGTTTTGCCTATTTATATCATGCATTTGCTAATGCTTGTTTCTTGCTTAGTGTCTTAGAGCACAGTATTCTTTCCATCTGTTGTTAGCAAGTCCCTGTTGCTTTAAAAAAAATCTGTCTTTTTCTGTCATACAGGCCAAGGAGCTTTTTTCTCAAAATGGTGCATTTCTTTATGCGATAACTGTCATGTCTTCATGCATCCCTACTCGTCCAGAGGAACGCATGCAGGTGACAGCCAAGCACATTATTTAGATTGTTATTCCTTGGGTGGGTGGCCGCTAAACTTGATCCTTCTTCAGGTTAAAACAAACGACTCCTCGCAGGAGGATGATTGAAAGCGTGTCACGGCGGGCATTCAGTGGTTCAAGCGGGACTTACAACGTAAGAGCCTCCGAGCTGGCGCGGGACCGTAGACTGAAGACCCTTACAGCCACTGTGGTATTTCTCGATGACTCTCAGCACTGCTTTCAGTTGGAGGTAAGTTGGCAAAGTTCCTCATGATTTGTGCAGTGTGTTGTGTAATGCCAATTGTTCCTATTACCAAATGTGTGTTCATTTTACAGAAGCGTGCTAAAGGCCAGGTTTTGTTGGACCTGGTGTTCCAGCATTTGGAACTCATCGAGAAAGATTACTTCGGCCTACAATATTCTGATAATGGAGTTTTACCCACACCCCCCAATCCTGATATCATGGTAATCAAAATATTGTTCTAATGTGTCTCACTAAGTGCATAACTATTTTAGAGGGGACCTTGACTCATTCCTACATGACTTCTTTAAATTTTCCAGAGATGGCTTGATCCTTCTAAACCTGTCAAAAAGCAAATCAAGGGTGAGAAGCAAACTCTTTAAATGCTTGATTATTACATATGTTATCAAAGGTTCTTTGCTCTGTATAAAATTAGTTCCCTTGTTTTCAGGTGGCAGTCTCTATTTTCGAGTGAAATTTTACGTGTCAGACCCCAGTAAACTTCAAGAGGAATATACTCGATATCATTTGTATCTTCAAGTTCGGCAAGATATCTTACAGGGCAGGCTACAAGTCACTCCTAGCACAGCCTGCCTCCTTGCCAGTTATACTGCTCAATGTAATTTTCTCACCTTCTTATGGGAATATGTATACTCTCAATATTAAGCTGATGTTTTTATTCCTGTATTTTCAGCGGAATTAGGTGACTACCACCCTGAAGAGCATGGATCTGGTTACTTATCCCACCTTCAACTCATGTCAGGACAAACAGAAGAAATGGAAAAGAAAGTTGCTGAGCTACACAAACTTCATAAGTGAGTTATAAACTACTTTATTTTAAACCATTCTAGAAATTTTAAGATCAGACCAAAATTTACATAACCAATATTTCAATTTAGGGGTCAAACACCGGCCGACGCAGAATTTAATTTCTTAGATCACGCAAAACGACTGGAAATGTATGGAGTTGATTTACATAGGGCTCGAGTGAGTGTCTTTATTGTCTATTCTCAGCCATTCACTGACCTCGCACATCTGTTTCCTTTTTCTAAAATTGATTTGGTTCTGCAGCAGGATTCTTCAGGAAAAGAAATACAGCTTGGTGTCACATCATTGGGTCTTGTGGTCTTCCAGAATAGTATAAGGATTAATACCTTTTCATGGTCCAAAATTGTTAAATTATCTTTTAAAAGAAAGCAGTTCTTTGTCCAGCTGAGGAGAGAACCAGTAAGTTAGCTATCTTCGTTTTACATGTCATGGCCATTTTTCATGCTACTAGTTTTAATAAATATGCTCTTAATTTTCAGTCTGAAAACTATGATACGCTGCTTGGATTCAACATGCTTACTTATAGATCATCTAAAAATTTGTGGAAATCATGTGTAGAGCATCATACATTCTTTCGCCTTCATTCACCTCATGTTAGACCAAAACGATTTCCACTTAGTCTTGGTTCACGTTTCACTTACTCAGGCCGTACTGAATTTCAAACAGTCGAGGATGGTAGGCAACGAGCTCGTGTTGATAGGACTTTTGTTCGGTGAGTCTTTGTTCTCTCCCTTCTCTCCCTCAAATCTCTTGTGTTGAAAACTACCTAAACTTTTCATGAATATTACAGGACGCCAAGTAAAAGGCCATTTAGAACAACAGTGCCACCACCAGTTGAGGACAAAACTGTTTTACCAACAGCACCAACTCGCACTCCAAGACCACATGACAACAAAGTGACCTCGCTAGGATCCCGTGAACCCAGAAAAGCGTGGGGAGAAGCTTCTCACCCCTCTGATGAGTGAGTTTTGAGAACTGTCCTTTTTGTTCTATATTATTAGCTCTCTAGTTGCAATCCATTAAAGTGCAATGATTTTTGTGTTTTACTTTTTAGCGAGGGAGGTTTTTTGGATATAAGGGCTGAAGAACGAATAGGTAGACCATTTACTCCATCACTTCCTTCTAGTAGAGCCATGACGTATGTTGATGAGGAGCCAGCTGAGCCTGAGCTGGTGGTTAATGGTAGTACAACAACGAGTACATTTGAAATGCCTAGCCTCACTGAACTGCAACCACCACAGGTACACTATTTAGGGTAGAAGATTTTTGCTGCTTCCTTGCTACTTTATAATAACCATTTATTTACCTCTTTCATTTTCCTTTACAGCCACCTCCCGAAGAGGGCTTGGTGATGATAAGAATAAGTCCTGATGAGCAAGGGAGGTTTGGATTCAATGTTAAGGGTGGAGCTGACTTAGGAATGCCAATACTTGTTTCAAGAGTGGCTCCTAATACTCCAGCTGATAGATCTTACCCCAAACTTAATGAAGGGGATCAGGTAATGAATGCTTCGTGATTGTAAGCCTCTTGGCTATGTTGAGGTTCTGCTATAATTTTAACCGCTTTTTCTTCTTAAGGTTTTGCTTATTAATGGTCGAGAAGTGAATGGTATGTCCCATGATCAAGTTGTGAACATTATCAGAGCCTCTCGCGATGTTCATTGTGGTGAGTTGGTTCTTACTGTGAGACCAAATGGTAAGTTTCTTACTCATATTATACTTAATTATTTATTATTTTGAAAAAGATTTTAACTAAAAACTTAAATTAAATGTGTCTTTTTTAGCTGTGTATGAAGCTCATGAGGAAGAGGAACCACCGTATCAATATGTCCCAGATGTCATAGGAGGCTCAGGGGGGCCAGCTGGGGCACTTTTAGGGGGAGATGTATTGGCGCAATCCATGCTCCTCCTGGAGGATGGCTTGGCCAGTGGGGCGCTTTTGGCGCAATTTGAGCAGTTGTACCGTAAAAACCCACAACTTGCTGCAAATGAAGCACGCAAGTCTGAAAACCAGATGAAGAATAGATATAGAGATATTTCTCCATGTAAGCTAACTTATTTTGATAATAACTGCCGAATTATTAGTTTATTTATGTTTAAAACCATTCTTAATGTTGTTTTTTAGATGATGCAACTAGGGTTATTCTAGTTGGGGGTTCCACTGGCGATTATATTAATGCCAATTATGTAAATATGGAAATACCTGGATCAGGAATTATTAATCGATACATTGCATGCCAAGGTATGATACGAGCTCAAAATATTAACTTTTCGTATAGTATATACTTTCTTGACAAGTGAATGACAAGACATGTGACTTTTTATTTTTAGGTCCATTATCAAACACTGTTCAAGATTTCTGGCAAATGGTGCTAGAGGCACAAACAACTTTAGTAGTAATGTTAACAACTGTTATTGAAAGAGGTAGAACAAAATGTGCTCAGTACTGGCCTGAAGTAGGCAGTACTATGGACCTTGAAAATCAGTTGACAGTGACATGCAATAGCGAAATTACTGATTCAACTCAAAGCTTTGTCTTCCGTGAATTCGTTCTTCGTCATGTTCAGGTAAAGGAGAGTTCTTACTTGTGCTTGATCAAGCCTGTATTTCAACACTATTTCTCCAATCCTCCCATTCCACTTGTTTTGCAGACTGGAGAGGAGAGAGATATAAGCCACATGCAGTATTTAGCGTGGCCGGACCATGGTGTCCCTGAAGACTGGATACGATTTGTTGAGTTTACTGAAAGAGTGCGAGTTGCACGGCGAGGAATGGTAGAACCCACAATAGTGCATTGTTCTGCGGGAATTGGCAGAACAGGAGTTCTTATTTTGATGGAAACCGCCATGGGTCTTATTGAGGCGAATCAACCAGTGTATCCCCTAGATATCACTCGCGCAATGCGAGACCAGCGGGCACTTATGATACAGACACCTGTGAGTCACTATTTTGAAACAAACAATCTCAAAATTTCCTTCCTTTTAAGTTCTTTGAGCTAGGTGTTCGTTAATTTATTAATATTATTTCTGTTTTTTCTTTTGTTACAGGCACAATATCACTTTGTTTGTAGTAGTGTCCACCGGGCTTTCAATGAAGGCCTAATTAAACCTTTGCCAGAATTCAGCAGGTGATTTGAAACTATATATGGATCAAAAATTGCCTTGGGGAATGTTTTTATTGGAAGGCATTGGAGACAGTATGTTGTTCTGTGGAAACTTTTGATATTTCTCTGCTAGCAGACCAAATTTCCTTTTCATTCTGTAGAAAATGAATGTTATTAATAATTTTAAAAGTTGGATCTTAATAGTATGTAAATCCTGCCACTGTATTGTTTCGTCCAAGGGACATAGATTGTCTCTTATGGTTGCCGTCCACCTCACCATACCTAAAATTGACTTCTAGACATCCTTCTCAGCTTTTTAGGCTATAGGCCAGTACTCATAGGTATGTTCGACAAGTCTGAAACTGAGTCTTTTCTGAGAGAATATGACAAAATATAATTTTGTTGTATGTGATGTTTTTGATTACACTGGCCTAGTGGAAATAGGAGGTGTCTCACAATGCAAATGTGAGAATTGTGATATTGAGGTCTTGCCATGTACGGCGCAATTTGTACTTTTTGAGACCTGCCATTTGTAGTGTAGAAATATTGGAAAATAGCAGTGCAACAACATAGATATGCATTTTCCTGTACTTGTACAGATTTTGTGCAGCTTCTCATCATTAAAAGCCCTATTATTAACTTGCGGCTGAGGCTACCATCAGTATTACTGGCAGTTCTGGAACTCCTTTTATTTCAGCATGCCCTTTTAGCTTGCTCTTCTCACAAAAAAAAAAACCTATACTGTTTGTTTTTAGTTAAAGTATTTGGTCACAAGTGCTTCTACCGTGATATTTAGTTAAGTTATTAGAAAATTTCACTCTTCAATACATATCTTTCATTAGTCATGTCAGACTTGTGTTTCAGTAGTTGCTCTCACCTCTAACCATTTGGATGAACAGGGGATCACTGGGTTATCCATCCTGGCATCTAAGGTCTCTTTTAATGGTTTGTCTTCCAGAAGTAACAGCTTTTATGTGTTCATCAGCTTTCAGATGTGCTCAGTGAATCTTATGTGTGTGTTTGTAAGCATGTGCAAGTTTTTGTCAAAATAACAATTACTGTAGTTAGGGTATCCGGCATATCCCTGGAGCGATTGAGGGGTAGTAACTCTTCCTTTACTATTTATTACTGAAAGTACATCTGTTGTAATGCAGCACTGGCCTAAATTTTTGAATTGGATTACAAATGTTTTAGTGTATCAGACTTAAGCTTTTCGCTTTGTGTTCTTTTTTTTTTTTTTTTTTTTAAAGAAAACTGGGCTATTAATTTGTGTGCAATATTGTTCTTTTCCTGTCTTTTAAGATCAGAGATGAGTTAGTTTTAATGCCATATACTTAAGTGTAAACTTTTGCTTTCCCCACCTTTTTAAATGCCTAATTCATTGACTCATGTTATGGTGATGTGATTGCAGGGCTCACCCGTTTGAAGTCCCTTTGGTCTATTTTTCTTTTAAACCAGTTCACTACTAATCCCTGGTAAAATTACTATGTCTTTGTCATTTTTGGACAGTTTTGTAAGCCATTGTCTTGTAAATTATTTGTAGTAATTTGTGTTCTGTACAATGTTTTGTGATTATCTTCATGCTGTGAGCAAAGTGCAGTGTGCACAGCACTCTTTTAAAGGCTCTTCCTCTTCTTGAACTTGTATATTGGCAGGGAAAGACTGTTCTGTAATGTATGTAATTGTACTACATATCTACTGATAGTCTGCCTGTAATATATCTCAGACTTTTCAAGAACAAAGTTTGTGAACATCAATGGCTGACTCAAGGAGTGTCTTCAAACTAAAGTGGATTTTGTGCACGCTGCATAAGCATAACTCAGTCAGTCAAAGTGTGCTCTTGAATGTTTTTTGAATTTATTTTTTGTGTAGGTGATAAAAGTAATGTGTATGTATTTAGCTATCTTCTGTACAACAGGATAAAGCAATGAAGTGTCTAATTGTTGTGATTCAGACTTTTTATGGAAAATATGTTATGATTATATATTTATTTAATTTTGTGTTCTTTTACAAAATGCTTTTGATTTTTTTTAGTGTACTCTGTATGTTTCTCTTTTTTTTTACCATGTACTTCCTCTTTTTTACTCAGTAAGTCTTTTTCAATTGTTGAAGTACATTATTGTGTATACAGGGTAGTTCTTAGGCTGCTCCACAGTGTGTTCATAATGTTACTTTCTTTCGTCATATGTGAATGAACTAAGAGTGCCAATACTCTTCCCATCATCTACATGGGCTCTTATCACAGCTGGGTTTTGATCAGTTTTGTCAAGCTTGATAACACTATGTCCCAACCAATTCAGCATATTATCATGTGACATGGAGCTCTGCAAGAAACCTATGTTTTCCTCATTGACAAAGGAAATTGTTTTTCAAGTGAACAGATTATTTATTTGTTTATCAAATGTTAATGCACTCTTAGTGTTTTGTCTAGTCGAATCAAACTTATTGGAAAATGTAGCTTGGGTGTGTCCAGGCATGAGTGTGACTCAGAGGATTTGCTTATCAAGTCCTCAACTTACCAATGAATCATTTGATTGTGGTGCAGACTGATACCTTAACCTGTGTGTTTCAGTTGCAGCAAATATTTTAGATGTATTTATGACCTATAACAACCAAATTATTTACACATGTTATGTGGCAAAACAATTTAGAAGGAACCACACTGATTGGGTTGCCACTGACAAAATTTGTTGTAGATGTTGCAATTTGGAGATATTTTAATAGGACAAGTTTGTAAGGGCTTTCTTATTCTCAAAATGTAGACATTTGAAGTGTATTTTTTTGTAATGCTGTACCCTGTTTAGCTGATGGTTGTGTGTTGCAACAATCTGTGACAATATTGTTAAAAATTAATGTGCAAATATACTGGTTTCAACTGAATGCATAGACTTGTTGTAATTAATTTTCCTATATTTTTTAGGATAATAATTACACTACGCTAGGCTGCAAGGTCCGTGGTTTGCGATATTTTGCTTGTACCCATACTCTGTACATAGTTAGCTGTCTTCCTCTGTTTACCTGAAGTCTTCTGTCAACTAAATTCTGCTCTTCAACAAACCCAGCTTCTTGAAATAATGATCGCAGCTCCTCTGAAAGTGTCATACATAGTTAGTGATGACATCCATGCGACTTCCTTTAGCCTTACATGAATTCAGATTGTTTCAACATACCTTGGGTAAAAAAATACACTCTCGTTCCATCTCCTCTTGAATAAAAGTTGTCTCCAAGGCAGCGGCCTTTTTTGAAACGAAGTTGCGCCATATCATAACGCCCATAGTCTCTGAACACAACCATTCCACCGGGCTTGAGGTAATCAAACGCTTTCTTTGCAACATGGGGCATTCTGAAACACGGTGGCCAAACATCAGCATAAAGCTACCAAATAGATTGATTTCTTTGCATTAAAATAAAGAGCACATTTAAACAGACTCACTTCTCTGGATTGATTGCAGACAAAACAAATATAAAAGCTATAATATCAAGAGAGTTCTCCTCAAATGGAGGATTCCAATCATCACTTGTGACATCGCAGACAAAGGCACAGCACCTGAATAATATAAAATACAATAATTACACGCTGGAGAGCAAACAAGATAAGAGCTCATAGAGGTGATTGTTAATTGCTTTACCTTGAAGTGTCGTATTCAGGATTTTCCTTGAGTATGT
The DNA here is from genome assembly GCA_030522485.1 of Stenchaetothrips biformis. Lineage (NCBI taxonomy): Eukaryota > Metazoa > Arthropoda > Insecta > Thysanoptera > Thripidae > Stenchaetothrips > Stenchaetothrips biformis. The sequence goes on from CM060091.1 coordinate 5,103,693, forward strand.
CAATAGCAGTAGCTGAGAAATCACAACAATACACAAATAAATTTTTATCTTGACTGTACTGGAGAACGGGAAAAACAGTATTTCCCACACCACAACCTATTTCTAGAATTCGACGGTGCGAATTCGAATTGGCTGAATCAATTGGCAGTTCCATGCTGGTTTTTGGTGCTAGCTCTGGAAATTCTGTGAAGAGCCAATGCCTATCTTTAAAAAATCTGAAAAACAAAAATGATATGATTTTGAAGACTTGAGTGAGCGACTAATGCGAAGAAGAGTACCTGAGCCTTTACCTGTTTTGATGATTATTGTAGAATGAATCCCAATACTTGTTTGCCTCATCTTCAAATTTCTGACGGTTTTCCTCTGGAACCAACTTTTCAGAATTTTCCGCAACTTTTATTTGGGCTTGCTTCTGTTGTTCTTCGTCCCATTCAACATTATCCCTTCATAAACAAAAATAAAGACACCAAGTCAGAAAGCGAGCACATTGAAGAACGTCAAAACATATAAAAACAACACACATGCACTTTGGGAAGACAGGGAGGAAGAGCGAATCCTTACCATGCATTATGTTTAAAAACATCGTTAGAGTCAGTTAAAAATCTTGTTCCGAACTGAGGTCTCTTGTCGTCTTCTGTTCCAGGTGCATCGCAGGATTCTCGTAGTTCGTCAGAGGCACCCTCGCTTGCAGCCATGAGAACAGATAACCTAACCAAAACCGTGAAGTCGAAGTGGACTGTAGACTGTCTGTCTCACCTCCCAACGGCGATACCCCGAGCCAGCAGGTCCTCCATGCTCGCGGCCGGTGGCGCCACTCCACTCCCAGGAGCTGTCAGTGACATTGGGCGGGTGCATCGAGCTTGGGGACTTGGCTACGAGATCGCGCTGACGTCCGTCTGCAGTCAACTTTTAAAGCCCAGCCCAAGCCTGCCTCTCAAAGCAATTGATATCATCGGTGTAAATATTGACGATTCTTCGTGCGCGTTTTGTGAGAAATCCGCCGTAACTTTGGCCAATTTTCTTCGTGGCGAGCTTCGCTGTACGGACGCAGTTCGACGGGCATGTCTCATATGCCCAACGGATAGTTGAGAGTAAGTATGAATGGTGCGGACTGAAATGCTAGAGCTTAACCGAAAGGGATGGGCCAGTGAAGTGTTGGTTTTTGTCAGCTGCGTTAAGCTAGTGGGCATATCCTCCTAATCGTAAGTGTCATTTCCCGCGTCGGAGGAAACGTCGCAGCGTCGTTTTAGTTTTATCAAGAATCTTCCGTTGTGACTTTGACATTTAAGTTTGGTTATTGTGCGTCTCAGCATTTCGTTCTGCTAGGCAGAAGTCTTATTTGATTGTTTTTTAGCTGCCGTCTTTGTTTTCATTCGAGTTCGGTTCGTTATTTTCCAGCACCGTATCGCCCTGTCCAGTGACGCCGTATTTTGGTTTTCTTTTGGCTTTTGTCTGGGAGGTACACTGTACCGGGCTGCCAGCGATCAATGGCCGGTTCGGCCGTGATTGCTCCGTGATCCCAAAGAAAGGATGTCCAAGCCCGGGGCGGATTCTGTGACCGTGTTCAGCAGTGGCGGATTCTGCTTGTTTTTCAGATGCTTTCATCGCGTTTCACGGGAAATGATGCTCTGTAACCTGCCAACGTCAGCTCCTGAATCCACCGGTTTCCTCTAGATTGTAAGTACAAACTCGCCAGCAGCTGCATTTCGCTTTTTGCGGCAATGCGAATCATTTAGTAGCATTGACCAAGTAAATTTTCTCATTGAAAGCACTTGACTTCATGAATGTGTACAATCTTCTTGCCTTTCGCGAAGGAAGCTCAATGGAAGTGCTAACTGAACAACCGTACCCTGCTGTGGAATGCACTTTCAGTCTAACCTATAAGGGGTGGGGATCTCATGTCAAACATCCCTCAAGTCCATTTTCGGAAGAGAGCTCACCAGCACCACACCTATTCACATAATAAATATTTGCTCTTTGAACATTGAAGCTTCGTGCTCGTCGGTGTAGGTTTCTGGGCGTGCTTAACATGTGGAGGCTAAGATGAGTATTTAACAATTCAGTAGGAAGGGGAAGAAAGACCTCTTACCTCTCATCCATTCAATGACTCATATCCTGTAAAATGTTTGGAGCTCCTGTCCGTTTGACATATAATTCCTCTCAATTTTTTTTTTTTTTTTTTTTTTGGACGCTGTGCTTTTAGTTTACACCCCTGTGTATCAGGGTGCCTCTTAATCGCGTTCACATTTCGCCAAATTTCATGAACCAGTGTGGTGACCGCCTTTTGGTGTGCCAACCCCTCTCCCCCTCCATTCTCTCCACCCGCCCCGGCTGCCGATTGGCTGTTAAGGACCCAAGCCGCCTAGGTCTCCCTATGCAGGAAATCTCTCATTAGGGGACGCAGTGTGCCTGCCTGCAGGGCGATCCCGAACCTCGCTCTCGTCACTTTCGTCGCTCTGTCTCTCTCGCACTCACGGGGCGTTGGCACTTGCATGCGAGAGAGAGAGCGAGCGACGTAAACGCTTTGCGGAATCAGTCTGCTGCACCGGGGATCGCGTTAGTAGTCCGCAAGGGGCGGGCCAGGGCCCGGTGACAGATTCGGTTACTTTCTTTCACGTAGACCCGCAGCCCGCGGTGAAGGGAAAGGAGATGGTGTGGCGGCGTTTAGGCCGATGCCATCATACTACACTACTTCGCAAGCACCGTCAATTTTTTCGCGCCAAGGAGACACGGCGCGTTTATGCGCCATTGCAGCGGGCCGCGGGGCCGTGCCTACTGGCGGTCGTCAGGGTGCAGGTGACGACCGTCCGTCACATTCTCCGCGCCGGCGTGACGCCGCCGCGTCGATATGACGTGTCGATGTAGTCGCGATATTGCCGCGGCTGTTGATCCTCCTCGCCTCCCCTAATGACGCCAGCTCGTCCATAAATGATGTCACACTCACGCCGGCGCGCGCCACAGACACGCGAGGCGGGTGGGGTCGCAGTGCGTGTTGAGCACACTCATTCCGGACTGTGTTTGGTCGCTCTGTCTGTCTCGCACCGGTGCGGCACGCCCCATGAGTGAGAGAGAGAGAGAGAGAGAGGCCATGGCCACCGCGGCCGCGCCCCCGCCAACCACGTCTTTGTCATTGCCTATGTCCGATGTCTGTTGCAGCCGCTCGTCGTCGAGCCCCTCATGATCCAGCAGCCCGCTCCCCCCGCGGGCACTCTGACCGCCGCCGGCCAGCAGGCGCTGCTCTGCCCCGCCCCCATGTACAGCTCGGCCTACTACCGGGCCCCCGTCCCGGTGCCCGGGCCGCAGCCGCCGCAGCGCTCCGGCCCCAGGCCCGCCCTGCACTACGTCAATGTGAGCCGCACGCCGCATTTGCATGCTGATTGCCTTTCAGGTGGTGGCCACCCTGCAACTGGCCGTCCAGCGAACTCATTCCGTCGCTCTGTCTCTCTCGCGACTGTACGCGACGTTCCACAGGGGAGTCTGCGCCGGCAAGGTGGCGAGCGGATGCGTAGTTGTTACCTCTCACACGTCTCAGCTCAGTCCTCAGTGCACAGTGGGACGATCGCGCGCAACAATGGTGTCGCGGCCACCAAACTGCCGAGGGGGCCAAGCCAATGGAGCGGAGTCTCCGAGATATTTCTTTCAAAGTGGTAAATTGAGCCTCTTGGCTTCTGAAATCGTGTGGCCCATCGCTGTGCTGTGCTGCCAATTAACATGGCCGTGGCGCTGTGCGATGTGCCGACAGATGCGATGATGCATGTTTACATTGCGAAGGTCGTGCCGGCCATTCGGCGAGTCTGTCCGTCTGTCTGTCTCGCGCCGCGCTCTGATCGAGTTGTATTCCCACAACACAACGGTCCTTTGGCTCCCCAAAGCCGCCGCCTTCGTTTTCTTTCTGTTCCTTTCTTTTCCAAAGCCTCTCTCCAATACGGCCCCGTCGTTTCCACTCGTGCTCCACGTCCTGCCAGGATATTACCCCTCCCCCCCTTTCTCCTCTCTCCGCTCCGCGCACATTTGCAAGCGCCGATATCACGTTAGCGCCGACGCCGCGCTATGAATCGGAAAGGGATTTGCACACTCTTTCACGGTCTGAGCTGTCGTCTCACCCCGGCGGTCGGACAGGCAGACAGACAGACAGACAGATAGACACCGGAGCACGAGTGGCGCATTGCGGGTTGCAGATTGGACCAGGGGCCAGCCGCGTCCGGGGGTTCCTTCCCCACGTCTCCGACGCCCCGCCCCGCCCCGCCCCGCCCCGCCCCGCCCTGCCGGGTCAGTAGTGAATAACATCACATCTCGCTGGAGGTGGTGATGATGGTGCCGCGCGAGCCCGCCGCCCCGGAGTCTGGAGCCGGCCGTCTAGTGCGCGACGGCGGATACCCGCCCCAATGAAGGGATGGGATGGGATCCCATTCAGCGCGGATAAAGACAGGCATGATGGACGAGGCGACGCCGCGCGGGGCGGGGCGGGGCGGGTCTGATCCGCCGCGCCGCCCGCTGGCCACGTAGAGGCGCGGTGGGGGCAGCCATGAGGCGGGCCGTACCCCGTTCGCCCCATTTCCCACTGCCTACACTGTGGCGGTGAATTTGGCTGCCGGGCCACTGGCCCACAGCGAGCCCTGTACCGCGTACGCGCTTATCTAAATCTGCGAGGTTCGCGTATCGCGTCGCGCTGACGGCGCGCTGCGCGCTGGCGGAGGCCCCCGCCGCCCTGGCCCTGGCAACAGCGCTGGGCTGCCGGCCGGCGGCAGAGGCCCTGATTCCGAACAGCGCCTCTCGTACCCCTTTGTCCCATGAGTGCGAGAGAGACAGGCGATGAAAGCACCGTTTGGAATCGGCTTGCCGGCCTCGCCGCCGTCCTCTGCTCTGTGTCCTCTCAGTGGATCCGCTTCCCACGGCGCGTCACGGCCGGAGGCGAGGCCCGCACCATCCGTCTAGTTGTGTGTCGCGAGTTTAGAGGGATGGCGCGGGATTTGTGCGTCAGGCTGGCGGGGCGGGGCGGCCTGCGGGGGATTCAGGGGGATCCCGCCGCCTTGGCTTTGCCTTTATTGCCAGCCATGCCTCTTCTTCTGTGACCCCCTCCCACCCTCTCCCCCCTTCCTTTCGAATTTCCGCTCCGTGCCGCCGCTCTGTGCCCTTCCAGCCCTCCCAGCTTCCAGCCCTTCCTCCCTCTGTGTGTCCCTGTCGCCGCCGGCATGGGGACGTATGCGCGAGCATATGGCTCCCTGGGCAAAATCGCCGTGCGAATTCGCAGCGCATTGCTTGTCTAAGACAAGGGCGTATGGGGCCGAAGAGACAGCGAAGGGAGGGGCAATCCACCCCAAGTGCCCCCTCAGCAGCCCCTCTGATCAATGCACTCTGTGCGTCAAGGGCTGTGCTCGTGTGTCCGCCTCCCTTTCCTTTTTGCCCAATGCCCCAGGTACCCTAAGTACTCTGGTATTCAACAAATGTGACGTCATAGTCGTTAGAGTGTGAATTTTGTCACGTTCTTTTGAATGCTGCGATGTCGCATTCGTTTGAACGTGGATAACATGGGACATCATATTCAAACGAACGTGACAAAAATTCACATTCTAACGAATATGACGTCACACTCGTTGGATATCAGTAGCAGAACTCTGTGCCCCAGGCGGCACCCCTAGGACCGCCTAGGGCCTAGTTTGCACAGTGGGCAGGTGGGTTGTTCGGCTGAGCGGCGCGGCTTCCGTGGGTCCTTGCCACGCAGCCACGCCCACCCCGGCAGCCGGCGACCCGGCAGCAGGCCCGGCAGCAGGCACGGCGCGGCGGCGCTGGGGAGGACGCCTGCACCCAGGAGATGTGCGGGGGTGGAGCGGGCCGCGGGGCGAGGCGGGGGAGCCTGGGCGTCGATACAAAACCCGCGTCGCCGCCACGCCACGCCGCTCGGCCGCCCCGTCCTCGGCGTCGTCGCCATGGTGTGGCCGCGGCGTGGGTGTGCTGCGCCGAGCTGCGCCGAGCCGGCCGGCTCCCCCCTCTGCCTTCTATCTGCACCGAGCCGAGCCGCGGCGCCCTCGTCGTCGGCAAGGCGCGGCGGCGCGTTGGCGCGGGATGCAGCGGTGGAGGGGATGGCGCGGCGCCGGGACGGCCACGCCGAGGGGGTGGGTCTGCGTGGGGGCGGCTGGCGGGGTGGTGGTGGCCAGGGTGGCGGCGCTGAGCCGCGCGGAAGGGCGCAGCGCCACCGCCGCCGCACCGCTGCAGGAGAGGAGAGGGTGCTAAATTATTGATTCTTTGGCAGTGTCCGCCCGTCCCTCTCTCTGCCCGTCCGGCTGGTCGGCCCGGCTGGTCGGCCCGGCCGAAGGCATGCCGAGCGGCCGGCGGGTGCTTTGGCCGCGGCTCGCAAGTGGAGCCCAAGCTCCGCAAGCTGCCGCAGCCGCGAGGCCGAGGCAGGCATGGAGCAGCGCGGACTGCGGTGGCCCCGGTGCTGCAGTGCCGCGGCGGCGCCAGGGTCATCTGCATTAGGCCCGTGAGGCGCCAAGGGGAAATTACTCTGAATTTCGGTGTACAAATCAAATGAATTTCAGTTGAATTTCAATGATGAATTTTTGGCTAAAACGGCTGAATTTTGATAAATTCTAATGAATTTTGGTAAATTTCTAATTTTATGTGAATTTTGGTGTACAAATTTGGATGAAGTAATCTCCCCTTGTGCGGCGCCGCTTCCGTGCGCGGCGGGGCGTTTCTCTTCGGCCCCGTCTCCCTGTTGTTCCCGTCGGGGCGGCGTGCGTGCGGACAGCCCTATGCTTTCCGGGTTTATCATCAGCAGGGCTAATTTTTATTCGCTCCAGGTGCGGCTACCAGCATAGGTACTCGCGGCGGCGCGGTTCGCGTCGTCGGGGGTGAGAGTGACGCCGCGTCGTATTGTGTTGGGGGTGGCGGAGGCGGCGGAGGGGAGGGCGCGGTCCAAGGCGTCGTGCACTGTGCCGCGGGTCGACGCCCTCTGGACCGACCGGGTTGGGTTGGGCTGGGCAGGCTCGTGGCGGTGGCGCCCCCTGACGACGGCGGGCCGCACCCCGCGGCCATGCAGCCCGGCCAGCGGGCCAGCGCTCCGGCGGTGGAGAGCACGGCACGGGGCGCAGCGCAGGGCAGCGCAGGGCCGGCCGGTGCGCTGACCGCATTGTTAGCCCATTGATGGCGGCGGGGCGCGCGGCGTGTCGAACCGCCAAACAAAGAAAGCGATCAGCCTCCCTCGCCGTGTGTGTGAGAGACAGAGAGAGATAGAGAGACAGAGAAGATAGAGAGAGGGAGAGAGGAGGGGCGAGAGAGAGAGAGAGAGAGAGAGAGAGAGAGAGAGAGAGAGAGAGAGAGAGAGAGAGAGAGAGAGAGAGAGAGAGAGAGAGAGAGAGAGAGAGAGAGAGAGAGAGAGCGCATATGGGTACGCCCACCCAGGGACCCAGGCTACCCAGGCCTGCGGTATTGATTATGTGGGGCTGTACCATGCCTTGTCATTCATCACGCCAGCGGTGGGGCGCGGCGGTGCCGCAGCCCGCAGCAGGCTGCCTCCGAACAGCGGGCTGGTCTCTCCCTCGCACTCCGGAGGCGTCCCGCGGGGGGCGAGAGAGAGAGACGCAGCGCGGCGCGGACGCAGCGGGGGTGGCACCGGGACAACGGCCCCGGCTGGCGATAAGCACACGTGCTGCTGGGAGCGGCGGCAGAGGCAGCAGCAGGCAGCGCGGCACAGCGCAGCACAGCGCCGCGTGGGAAGCGCCGTGGCCGGCCCCAACGCCCCTCGCAACACGCAGTGCCCGGCAGGATCACTCGCTGATTTTGTGTGCGGACAACATGAATATGAATGTAAACATTTCGGATAACTAGAGTGCTTATTCTGATAATACGTATTTGTCTTAACACTGGGAGTGGGAGTGAAAGCCAAAGAATACCGCGGTGCTGCCGGGGGGCGCGTGTTGGGGCGCAAGCTCTCGCACGCACCTGTCTGCAGCTGCCCCCTCCCCTCCTCCGGGTACTCCCCGGTGGAGCGGCCGGGGGGTGAGAGGGGGGTGGGGTCCTCCGGGGGCGCCACTGCCGCTTCTGGGCTCCGCGCAGCTCTGCAGAGCAATCGATGGCCGACCAATGCCTGTGCCTCCAGGGCCTCGCCTCAAGCAGCAAGACGGATTGGTCCGTCAAGTGGCGGTGCGGCGGGGCGCGGGGCGGCCCTGCGGCTTGCCGACTCTGCTTGCCCGCGGCCCTGTTTCTCTTTCCGTTTCCGCGCCCCGCTTTTTGTTTTGGCCGCCCTGCCGGCGCTGCCCCGGCCGCTGCAAGCCGGCCTGCGCTGCCCCGCGGCGGGCTGACCGGTCCAAGGTGGACACGACGGCCGATCGGCACGCCACTCCCCGCCCCGCCCCGCCAAGACAGCAGCAATTAATCTTTCCCTCACATTCCGCCCGGCCGTGCGCGCGTCGCCTCCATTTTTGTCGGGTTTCTTATTACACACACGCAGGCAGTCCATTTGATTTCTTCTTCTTGCTGCCGCTGCCTGTTTTCATTTTTATGTATTTATTCATTTTTCCTGAGACGCTTCTCGGCGCATATGCGGACCGAGGGAGAAAGAGAGAGAGCGTTTGTGAGAGTGCGGTGTTTTTCCAAGGCGTGCGGGGGCGGCTACATTGACGCCGCACCCTGGCGGCCGCCCCCGCAGCCCCCCTCGCCGCCTCCCCCCGAGCAATCGTCGTGTCACCCCCAGTAGTCCCAAAGTGACGCACGGACACTCTGCCCCCACTCACATACAGTATGAGAGAGAGAGAGAGAGAGAGAGAGAGAGAGAGAGAGAGAGAGAGAGAGAGAGAGAGAGAGAGAGAGAGAGAGAGAAAGAAAGAAAGAAAGAAAGAAAGAAAGAAAGAAAGAAAGAAAGGAAGAGAAAGGGGGGAAGGGGGGTTGAATGACGGCCTTTGTGTGCGTGTGTGCGACGGAGAGCCCTTCCTCCCCCGTGGGCCCTCGCGGCCGCCCCGTGGGCCCCCGCAGCCCTGGCGGCCGGAAAGGGGTGGCTACCCGACCACTTCTTGCCCAGCAGCCGGGGGGCGGGCCCAGGGGCGGTCCGGGGCGTGGGGCCGTGCCTCGGGGGGCGTGGGGGCTGCCTCGTTATGAGGGAGGGAAAAAATGGAGCACTGCAGCAGCGCTTTTCGGGCAGAGGCGGTTGGGTGGAGTGCGGAGGGGCAGAAGTGGAACGGAAGTAAAAAGTGCGATATATCTCCGGGCGGCGTGATTACTTCTCGAGATGTCCGAGTTTGGCGAGGAGGAAAGGGCGGGGCCAAAGCAGGCGGAAAGTCTCAGATTTTTTTTTGATTTTTTTTATGAGAGTTTGGGACAATTTTGGAGTTTACTTTTTTGGGGTGACTATCTCAAAGCGTTTGGACCCCCCGGTATGAGTTTTGAACCCCTTCCTCGCGCCGCGGTTCGCCGTGCCGCCTGCTTCCGCCTCCGCTTAATGACTCGTGTCCGGCGCGACTGCACGAGGGGGGATGCACGCGGCTCGTCTTGTTGACCGCGTCGCGCCTGGCGTGGGCCGCATCGGCGCCCCGCTATAGCGCAGGGGGGGGGGGGGGGGAGGAGACGCGTGACGTGACGCCGAGCAGGGCGTGTGAGGCACTGCCGGGCACTGCCGTGACGCGGGCGTGCGTGCCCTACCTGCTGTCGCCGGCCGCCTGACTCACTCACACTCACGCCATGCGGTGGTGTGGCGGCCGTCAGCCTCGCGTCAGCACGCCGCTGCGATCCTCGCGCACAGGTGTGCCGTGCTGCGCAGGCGAGGCGAGGCGGCCGGCGAGACGGATTTTGGAGCTCTTGAGTCGCTAAATGGGACTCGAATCGAACGTTTGACCCCACCAATGAAGTGCTCTCCGAACGAGGAATCCATCGGTGGGGTCACATCGGGTCACACGTTAGGTTAGAGTCCCATTCAGCGACTCTGGAGCTCAAAACGCGTCTAGAGTTTTGTCCGCCTGCGCCTGTCTTCTGGCCCACCGTGCCTCGCTGCCGCTTTCCGCCTTTTCGCGCTGATCCGTATTGATGACGGCCCCTCGCGTGTCCGCGGCGTGTCCGCGGCGTGTCCGCGGCGTGTCCGCGGCGTGTCCGCGGCGTGTCCGCGGCGTGTCCGCGGCGTGTCCGCGACGCCCCGCGACGCCCCGCCCAACAAGTGAGCGAGCGGGGAGGGGAGGGCCGGCCGGCGCCTGCCGCTTGTTTTGGCAGCAGGTGACAGGGTGCGTCGACTCTGCCGGAGTCGAGTCGTCCGCCTCCCGAAATAGTAGGGGATAAGGTTGACGCCCGGTGCCGCGCCACGCCACGCCACGCCACGCCACGCCGACGCCGCGGCCACCACATTCTGCCGTCGCCGTTGCCAATTGTCTGCCGCCGGCACGGTACTACAGCGTTCACCACGGCGCGCGCCTCGGGCCGTGGAGCGGCCCTTGGTGCTGCGGGGGCCGGGGGGGGGGGGGGGAGATGCCTCGGGGGGCTCACAGCGGCTCAGGCGGCTTAGACCTGCCGTGTGGTGACAGAGCACTTGGCGTTTGTGACTGGAACGCAACGGCGGTCGCGGACCGAGCGACCGTCTCAGTCTCGGGGCGCAGGTTGGCGAGTGACTCGGCCCAACAGCACCATCCTTAATTTCGCCTGAGGCTGGAAATTGAAGTCCGCGCTGACAGTGTGCTGAAAGAATCGAAGCCCCCTGACTGTAAGCCCCGTAAAATATATCAAAATTCATCGAAATTTTAAATTTTGCACACCGAAATCTACTGTTATTCCCCCTGTGGTTACGGTCCTTGAAAATTCGGAATCCATTTTTAGCGTGCACGTGTCACCCCGTAGGCCTCGGCTGGCACGCTGCCGGTGCACTCGCGTTATGTAAAAGGCCGCGGGCTGAGCAGCTGAGCCAATCCGGGAATCCGGGCTCAAGTCGATATAGGAATGCAGAAGAACAGCGCCGAGTCTAGAGGCGCGCAAACCGGCCAGGGAGGGGGAAGAGCAGGAGGAGGTTCGCCAAGTGAGCGCCCCTTCCCTACTCCGTCCACTCCGTCTCCGTGAGCGGAATGCGGGACGAGCTATGCACGCCGCGGCCTGCCTAGCCTCGCGGCGGGGCGTGCAGCGGCGTCGCCGTGAGCCGTCCCGTTAGTTATCATACCCTTGAAGACGCGCGGCGACGCGGCCAGCCGTGCGGGCCCAGCCCCGGGCACAGGGACAGCCCCAGACTTGGCCGCCGCCAGCGAGCGATATGCCCGTCCAAGTGCTCGCAGCGGGAGCGGCGCGGCCGGAGGCGAGGCGTCTCCAGATATGGCGCGCTGCACTTGACTGCGGGGAGGGTCGAGTCCGGTTCCGCACCGGGAAGGCCGTGTTACATCGCGCGCTAGTGCCGCGCAGGCAGTGCTTTCGCTCGGCCGCCGACGCCTCGAGTGTCGAGTGTAATGCACTGGCCTTGGTTCGAGTCCCGGCAGGAGGTGCCGGACTCGGTTAAGGTCTGTGTGGTGCACGGCTCAAAAGACCGCTCCGGCTCCAAATCAGACCCTGTGAGTGCAAGGCCAAATAACTCCAGGCACCTTTGTACACCAAAATTCACAAAAAAAAAAATTCCAATGCTAACGCATTGCACGGTGTTCCGGTATTCTAAGTTTAAAATATTAATTTATGTTCATTATTGGTTGGAGATTTTAAGTTGGTAGCGGAAAAAAGGGGGTAAATTTTTTTGTTAAAAGTTGGCAACAATATGCTTGGTGAGAAACGAGTAGTCGCGCATTGAAACTGCCTCTTGATTGTTGTTGAAGCGGATTTGTTTGGCTTGCTTTTAAAGGCTGTGGTTTCTCATGTCATGTTTTCCTTTATTCACTGGAATAGTTCTGACCCACAACCTAACAATAGTTCGGTGGTTGGTTTGACAAACTCATAAAACTGGAAAGGGATGGTTTTAAAACGCGGGTGATCTTTGTTTGAGAAGTATGAGCACTGAAAGTCGCGAGGTGGAGAGCAGAAATCATGGTAATAATTGAATCAGGTTTGACCGGAAGTCTTCGGTATTGGTCGGTTTGAATTGAGCGCATGCGCAGGAAGAACATTTTGAATTTCCCGCCATTCTGCTTTGTTTCTACTGGTCAGTTTGAATTTTGACGGGTGGATCGTATTCGTTTCTATGGAAATGATTTATTCATGTTTTTCGTATTAGACCGTAACGTAGACAAGTTTTCGTTAATTTAATGAGTCAAAAGTTTGAATTTTCTACTGAGGCACATTTTGTCTTTGAAACGTTTCTCGATAAAACCAACGGTTAAGGGTGTTTGATTGTTGAAGTTTTATGTTTTAACAAATTACGCAAAATTTCCACGATAAATTTTTAAAAACTTCCCGCTACCCTTATTTTTTTATCGTAACGAATAATTTGGCGGTACTCATTTTCCAAAACCGAATAGGATATAAAAAAAGAAGAAGCGGAGCCGTCAAAAACAATAGGGGTCCTCCTTCGTCGGAACCCCTAAAAAAGATTGATATTTCCTGAAATGTATCGAAATTCTTTTCAACATTAGGTACTTTTTGCCTGAAATTTAACTGAAATTCATTGGATTTGTACACCGAAAATTCACAGTAATTTCCCCTTGGGCAGGTGTTCTCGGTATGCCGAGATAAACCATTCCTCTTAGTGGGGACGATGATCCGTCACGTTCGGCGTGTCACCGGCCGCCGGCCTGGCCGGTCGGATCATTTGTGGTCCAGCCGTGAATAGCAATAGCGTGCCGCCGCCTGCTGCCTTGCGGGTAGGCAGCCGGGCCGCCGCCCTGTCGCGCGGGCAGGCCTACCTGCCAGGCTGACGGCGAGCCTGGCGGCCCTGCGGCCGCTGCTCTTTCTTCGCCTCTCTTCGATGGCTTTTTGCTGGCGCCGCCGTCAGTTCCACTAGCTCCTTGGCCGCGAATTCCAGGCTGGGGCGCCCGGGAGGAGGCGATGCGGGGGGGGGGGGAGTCCCGGCGACAAGACGGCCAAGCCGTTTAGTTGTTGCCGGTCTTCTTCCTCCTCCGGCCTGACGCTGGCCTGACGTACACACAAACTCACTTCAATCGTTACCGGTTGGGTTAGTGCCGCTCCGGGGGCCCTGCGCGGGGAGGGGAGGGGGCATCGCATTCCTCGCCAGTCCTGGAACCTGCGGCCGGGCGGCCGGGGCTTTAGCCGGAGCCATCGTACACTGCAGGACGGTTGCAGCAGGGTTGCTCACGGCGTGAGGGAATCCGGGCTAGTCGTCGAGGATGCTGGTTACCCCACAATGAAAGCACAGCCCGGGCTCCTTCCGTCTCGTTATCGGAAACTACCGAACTCCGTGACAGAAACGCCGCAGGGCACGGCCAGCGCGGGCTCCTGCCTCGGCCGGGATGCCGCAGGGTGGCCTGCTGGGAACGTTACCCTGGTTCGCGTTAGGGCGGCCTCGGCCTCCTGGATGGACCGCCAGCTCACCGCTTCCCGAGACGCGGAGGCGCTGACCCTTGGACCCCACCCAGCCGCTCCAGCCACCCAGCCGCTCCAGCGGGGAAGGCCGTGTGCCGGGCCCACCGGCCCCTCTCCAGGACGGCGGGGGGCTTGGAGGGGGCGCGGCCTCCCGGCCATTGCCCTGCCGCGCCCTTAGGCTCGCGGTCCTCGCGTCGCACGGGGCAGAGCAGAGGGCCCCGTCGATGCCACCGCACTGCCGCCTGCGACCGCCGCCCCCGCCTCGCGTGTCAGCTGACGTATGACGTCATGGCGGTGCTGGCACCCCAACCCAACCGCGGCCCCGGCCGGCGCAGAGTCGGCCCCGCTCTCCTAGGCTGCGAGCGGCGGCAGCGCACCACCGCTTCGCCACGCCCCGCCGTGCCGCGCGACGACGGCAGCGCCCCCCGTGGCGTCCGCCGCAACTAACCGTCTGACAGCAGCGGGGTGCCGGGCCGTGGCGAGCCGCGCCGCTGCCGCCGCCGCCGCCGTTTCGTTCTTGGTCTTCTTGGTGCCGTCAGTCGTGGCCCGTCCACCGTCACCTCTGCTGCACTGCGCCGAGCCGCAACGCGTGCTGCCCCGTGCCGCCTGTCACGCCCCGTCACGCGGCGAGCCACGCGACGAGCCCGGATCCGAACCATGTAGTGGACAGTCGGATAGTCGCAGACAGTGCCCCATCAACGCCCCCGCCGACGACGCCCCCCTTGCAGTGCAGCGCGGCCAGCCCCAGCCCCCGTGGTCGCCGCGCCGCCACGCCGCCACGCCCAGCCGGCACCCGGCCGTGCAGCGTGTGATGCGTGCGCTTGCGCGTGCACGCCAGGCGGCCCGCCTGCCCTCGACGGTGTCCCACAGGATGCCGATCGGCTGACGTGATCGAGTGACACGACGCCCAAGCCCGACTGGAATACGCCCTGCAGTGTCTGTGTGTGTGCGTGTCAGTGACAAGTGAAGTGAGAACCCGTTCCCCGCCACGATGGCGGTGCGCATGGAGAACGCTGCCGCCCAACAGAGGAAGATGAACTACAAAATGGTGGTAATTATCTAGCAGCTTTATCTGTGGCTCGGGCCCACTGTGACGGCAGTGACCCACCCGGCCGGAAATGCGGAGTCGCAGCGCGCAGCAGCCTTCCGGCGCGGCCCTCTCGGACCCTGGGAGGCCTTAGGGAAGCCCCCCCGCCGGCCCGGCGCAGCCCGGCGCAGCCCGGCGCCCCTCGCAGGCAGGCTGCGTGTGGACAACAGGCTGGCCACAGCGCGCGCCCTGGCCCTCCGCTGCCTGCCTGAGGGTTTTGGGGCGTTTGGGGCGGCGCGCCGCGGGGCCGGGGAGGCGCGGGGGTGCGGCTAGCCGCGGCAAATGCAAGAAATGCAGGTAGTTAAGGGTGCCGTATGGGCGGGGCTCTTCTTTGGGGCTCCCGCTAGGGGCGGTGGCCACGCCCCGCCGCCCCGCCGCACCCCACCGCCGCTACGCCAGCGCCGCGCGCACCTCGTTCCGATCAACAGGTTCTCCTTTGCCGCACCCAGCACCGCGCCGCACCGCGCCGCACCGCGCAGGCCTCTCCACGGTACTCGCGGCGTGCTGTGCGCGGCGCGTCTCCTCGGCCGTGCTCGTCCCGTCCCGCTCGCGCGCTCTCCGGAGTAACGACCCTTCTCTTTGCCGTGCCTGCCGCGCCGTGCCCTGCCGCGCCGTGCCCTGCCCGCCGCGCCCGCTTGCCGCTTCTGCCTGGCGCGGTTTTGGCGGGTGGGCTAGAAGACCGGTGCAGGCGGTTAAAATTCTAGACGCGTTTTGATCTCCAGAGTCGCCAAAAATGACTCGAACCGAACGTGTGACCCCATCAATGGATTCCTCGTTCGGAGAGCAATCCATTGGTGGGGTCACACGTTGGGTTTGAGTTTGAGTTCCAGCGACTCCGCGTCTATAGAGTTTTCGCCGCCTTCACCGGTCCTCTGGCCCACTGTGGGGCGCGGCAACGGACTCGATCTCCACGCGGAGCGGCTCGGAATTTGTATTGCGGCGCGGCGGTTGCTGACGCCGAGGCTGACGCCGCAGTGCCTGGTGGTGCCGGTGCCCCGCCCCCGTGAGCAGCCTCAGCCTCGCCGGCTTGGTCGCGGTTGCGCCTGACAGCACTCCGCCAACAACTAGCGCAGGCCCAGCGCCCCACGCCGCCGGCCGGCCGGCGACCCCACTCCCCCGCCGTACGGCTTCCGTTGTGGACCGCGGAAGGGCTCGGCCCATTGGGCCCACAGCCACGGAACCGGGGACTGGACTGGAGCGGCGTGGGAGCGCTTACGGATGGCCCCCGCCACGGTCCGCGCGCTGACCGCACAGGATAGCTCATTCGTTTGGGTCCCGGAAGGGGTGGGGTTCGGAGGGGGGAGTAAGTGACTGGTGTAACTCGACCTGTGCGTTACGCGTCGCCTCGCCGTCGTACGGATTCCGAGAGGGAAACAGGCGATGTCCGTGGCAACGCGTTGCTTCGCCATGTCGGCAACGCGGGTCCGCCGAAAAAACTCTCGACGACGGCAAGAAGGTCTCCTCGTTGCGCGGCCGGCCAACGAGGTCGCCGACGACGCCGTCAACGACGCAGCGCGCCGGTAATGACTGTCGCTCCTGCGTGCGTGTTGCGTGCAGCATGGCGCTGAATATGCATGTGAGCGCGGCGACGCCGGCGATGCCCACGGGCTTCATGGCGTGCGGGCAGCGTGCTGAACGGTTCGGGGGTGTCGCGGTGCGTTGGCACGCGGGGTGGTGTGGCGGCAGGGGCGCGCAGGGGTTGGTCGGCCCGCGTGCGAGTGGCACCTGTCGCTGGCCGCCGCCAAGCAGGCCGTCCCGGAGGCCCTCCTCATCTGCATTGCTGATGGCGCGGGTGGGCGGGGCGAGGCAACGCGGAGCCACGCGCCATCGAGCCCTGTTTGTAATTGCCGCGGCACAGCCAGTGTCACGCCGCGGGTGTGTGTGTGTGTGCGCGCGCGCGTGTGTTTGAGAGAGAGAGTCACTGGGTGCGTGTGTGTGCGCGCATGTGTGACAACGAGTTCCTCTTATTTACACGGCCCTGCTGCAAGCCCGCCGTCCGATCGTCTCTCCTCGCGTCCTACTCTCACGACACTCTCCTTGATGTGCTCGAACCGCGTCTCTCCGTCGCGCCGGCCGCTCTCGTGCGCGCGGAAGCCGTGTCATCGTGGTCGCCGCGCTGTCCGCCACACTTTCCCGCTGCCCTCCCACGTCGTCGTCATGGTCGCGACGTCTGCTGCGCGTGAGGGCTTCTCCGACGCGGTGCTGGCCACTGCCCCGGCGTCCCGACGCCCTTGCCGACGTCGCCGCGCGCCGCGGGGGGCCTCGGCGCTTCATGCCGGCACGCCGTCGCCGCGTCAATGCGCGGACGCGCGCCGAGCGGCACTCCTTGGCTGCAGTTTATTGTTTTGATTTAAAGCCGCGGCGACGCGCGCCAAACCGGCAAACCCTCGAGCTATTTATATCCGCGTGCTGGCCGGCCGGTCCCCGATGGCCGGTCGGCCTTCCCCGTCCAAGTTTCTTATTGAAGGCGGAGGGGGGCAGCTTGGCGTACGTCCTCTGGGGCGCCGCGCGGGGACGCGGGGGGCGACGATCTCCCGTCAGGCCCCCGCCGCCCCCTCACCTCGCCGCGCGCTCTTGATCGGGCACAACAAACAAAACTGCGTCGGAGTCGGTCTGTGTGTCTGTCCGGCGCGTCAGGTCGGGGAAGGGCGCTGGTCGCCGGCCGGCCGGCAGACGGAGGGGCGGGCGGGCGCTGGCTGCCTCGCCGCTCGAAATAGCGCGGCAGGCCCGTACTTCTGAATGGCCCCGCTGCGTTTGGGAAACGCCGTCGCGGCGGCGCTCGGCGGTGACGGGGCGTGTTGTTGTCGCCGGCGTGGCCGAGGCGTGGCCGAGGCGTGGCCGTGGCACTGCGCAGGCGCACCGTAGGTCCTTAAGGTTCGGGTCCCAGACCCCTCCCCGCCGCTCCACCGGCATTCCGGTGGGTTCGAAGACAAGACGGGCAGATACCCCGACAGGCACTACCCCCACCGTGTCGTGTCGTGTCCTGCCCGCCCTGCCGCGCACTCGTTTTATTTCCCGCTCGTCTCTCTCCTCTTCTCACTCTCACTCTTTGGTAGCGCCACGATGCCGGGCCGCCGTCTCTCGGACGCCAAGGTTGTTGTACGGCGGGGCAACGGCCGCCCGGCCGCGCTGTGCCTTCGCCTGTTCGCCGCACTCTGGCCGCCCGCTGCCCGGCCAGCCCCGCCAGCCCCGCCAGCCCCGCCAGCCCCGCCAGCCCGGCCCAGCGAGCAAGCCGGCTGCAGGCGTGCGAGCCGCCGTGGGTCCGCCATCGCCATGGCCGCCGCGTCGTGTAGCGAGCCCACAGTGGGTCAGAAGACCGCTGAGGTGGCCAAAATACTGGACACCTAGTCGCCAAATGGGACTCGAACCGACCGTGTAACCCCACCAATGGATTCCTCGTTTGGAGCAGAGCAATCCATTGGTGGGGTCACACGTTGGATTCGAGTCCGAGTCCCATGTAGCGACTCTGGGGAGCTCAAAGCGCGTCTAGAATTTTGGCCGCCTCAACGGGCTTCTGACCCACTGTGGAGCCGTAGTCCGCAGTTGTCACCCTCTCGGGGACCGCGGAGCCTTGAGCCTTAATTCATGCAGGCTCAGGCTGCGGCCAGGTCCTTGCACGAGACAACTCCCTGCGGGCCGTGCGCCTTTGCTGCGACCATGACCCCTCCTAGGGTCAGGGCTGCGTGGGCCCTGTCGGGCATTCTGGGCCTCTTGGGCAGAAGAAATGCTCTCAGGCTGTTGGAGATGTTCGCCACCATGAGCTTAATCAACAAACCTCCAAAGTTAGGCACCCTGGACACCTGTGCCACGCCAGCGCATTTTGCGACCTCGCCTGACCCCGTGCCGATAAACTGGTCTGACGAAACGAGGTCGTAGTACAAAATTTTCTGCCGATTTACGAGCCGCTGAAATTTTTGCCGTGTCAATAAAGGTGGCAGGCACGAACGTTGAGCCCCGCACTCGGGCCCGCCGGTCATTGGGTGAGGTCGTTCACTCAGCGGCAGGTTGGCGTGGGCGGCTGTCATTCTGACGTCCGCGCTGCGGTGCCGCGGACAGACCCGCGACCGGGTCCCACCGCACCGCGTCGCACGTTTCCCCGGGGCGACTTGCGCTTTAGGTTCTTATCTCGCCGGACTTTTTGACTTCAAAAATAAATAAACCGCTCGCTAGTCGGAAGGGTCCCAACCAACGGCGAGTCGGCGTCGTCGTGCCGGAGCCGGGAGGTAGCATGATGAGCTGCCTGCCGCGTGGCTACGCGCGGCGCGGGAGTAGCGACCGACGTCCCGCGCACCGCCGAGTAGCAGGGGGAGGGGGGGAGGGGGCACGGCTCGCCTCTTCGCTTTGCCTGGCCGCGGCTGCGCGGCTTGAACCTGTTATTTGAGCCGTACAGAGAGTCGTTACCCCATCCCTGCCTCGGTGCCTGCGAGGGGGACTAGGCTCTGCACGGCGTGGCGGCGGAGCGGAGGGACTCGCGGATCGGCGCGGCCATGGACTGCTGGGCGACGTGGCAACTGTGCGCGGGGCGGGGCCGGCGGGGCGGGAGCACTGATTGTTGTAGGTTCGCTCCGGCGGCCGGTGCGGTGCGGCCGGTACCCGCGAAGGTACCCGGATCGAGGAGGATGCGCCTCGCGGTCGCCGCGGTCGCCACGCGAGGTGGCTGTGGCTGCTCCCGGCCGCGCAGTTGCCACTGTGCAGCGGCAGCATCAGCAAGCAAGGCGGGTGCGTGGCCGGTGTGAGGTGAACTGTCACTGCCCCCGGGCCCAGGGTATGAGTTAATCTTCCAAAATGAGGGCAACACTGCACTGTTATGGGATGATATTTCTCCCGAGCAGAGGGTAGATCGGTTAGGGCCTTTCGTCGCGTCAAGAGGTAGGCGCGTGTCTAGAATTTTTGCCGCCTCAACGGTCCTCTGACCCACTGTGCCTTGACGAGCAGTGCGTTTACAAACGCCCTGAAGTGCGCACTGCAAGTCCGCGCTTCAAGTGCACTAGTCGAGGTGGCGACGGGGCGTGCGTCGACCGAGGAGCGTAAACAAGGCCATACCGGCGCGGCCCTGGAGCGCCCTGGGGCGGGCGGGGCCTTCCCCCTCGGCCAAGGGTGCCAGTGCCTCGCCGCCTCGCCCGGCTGAGAGCTATTTTGAAGCGCCGCCCCGACGCGGCGTGCGCGCGGCCGAATTGATCTAGCCGCTGCAGCGCAGACACAGCAATAGCCGCGCCACAATGACCCCCATTGGACCGCCTGCGTCGCCGCCCAAGTTGCGGGGAGCGAGGTTGCCGCTGATGATTACATTTGCGGGCCGCTTGGGGGCGGGGGGCTCCTGCCTGGAGCAGCGACTTGGGCCCGCTGGGCGGCCGGGAGGACTGGGAAACGCTCAGGGGGGCGAGTCCGCTGACCGGCCGGCCGGCTACTGGCGGTGTTAGTTTAGTCCAGGATTGCCGTTCGGGGAAGACAGAGAGAGAGGGGAGCGTACACACACATTACAATGGTCCCCACTGACCGCGCGGCTTTCGGAGTTTCGGCGGGAAGCGCAGTGTAGGCGAGGCGGAACTTTGGGGAAGTGTGACACGGCGCGGCAGCCTTAACTGCCATAGTTTGTGTGGTTTGTTTCGAGCCCGTCCGGTTCATGCCGGGGCGGGTCGCGGCGGGCCCTCTCATCTGAGCCCGGCTGGCTCCCTCTGCCGCCGACGCGCCTTGTCACAACGTGTCGCGCCGCGGTTCATGTTGTGTCTGCACCGCCATTCCGTTCTTCCGGTGCCTTCGACGACTTGTTCGCTGACGTGGCGCGCCGGTTGTCCGCCGACTCATTCCGAAAAATGTCCGTCGCCCTTAAGGGTGCGACAGAGACAGAGCAACGAAACGACCCTTCGGCATCGCCCTGTGCGGCCGCGTGATTTGGCCCTGTGCGTGCTGCCGGCGTCCCGCACGCCTGCTCGTGTTCCTAAACGGCCGGTCGTGGTCGTGCCTTCCCGGACCGCCTTCGCATCGCATGGCGTAGCCCGGCGCAGCCTGGCGGGCCGATGGTTTCATTTTTATCCCTCTCCGCCGCCGCCGGCATCGTCGTGTTACTCGACGTTGTTGCCCTTGGACAGGAAGTGTTGTGGGGCTGGTGACTCTGGTGCCGGCGTGCAGGCAGCAGGACGGAGGGGGGGGGGTCTTTCTGATTGTTTTCGTGGGCTTATCGCCAGTGGTGCGACCTTACATAAAATGGTGTCGCTTAAGTGACGACGGTTCTCGGGATAGGTTTTGTTGCGGCCGGTGGCGTGTGTGTGTGTGTGAAAAAGAGAGAGAGAGAGAGAGAGAGAGAGAGAGAGAGAGAGAGAGAGAGAGAGAGAGAGAGAGAGAGAGAGAGAGAGAGAGAGAGAGTGTGTTGACAGCTGTTCGGCGTGATGGTCGGCCGCCGCCAGTTGTCAGTAAATTCGAACGCGTTATGTATTACGTCATGCTTCATGGCCCTGGCCGTGGTGCTGGCTGTGCGGCGTGCGGCTCTAGCTTTGCTGCAGCAGCTCCGGAGGCTGTGGCGCGGCCGTGCCTGGCAGGCATCCACTCGGTGGTGGACGTGGACTACGACCGGGTTCACCAGCCCGGGGCGCGGCGGGGCGCGGCGGGGCGCGGCCTTGGGGGCTCCAGGGCCGGAACTGCGAGAGGGCCGCTGGAAGCGCTGGAAGCGCTGGCAGCCCGGAGCCAAGCCGGTTTGCCGGGCCGTCCCCGTATTTCGTACCGACGTGATGCCGTAATGGCATCGCCGGCCGCCTCGGCCATTAGTCGCCGCCACTGTGGCGTAATTAGACATTCGGCCCGTGAACGAAATTTGATTTGGGCCCGGCCGTCTGGCCCACAGGTCGCCTCCTGGCCCACCCGCCGCGGGCGCCCCGCCCCCCTCGGCGGAACCCAGCCGCGGTGTGACAGTGGCGGTGTGGTGTGACCGGGTCCCGCAGGCTGGCCGGGCCTCTCCACCTGGGGGCCAGGCTGACCTGGGATATTAGATTACTTTCCCCGCCGCGCGCGCGGGTTTTGTGTTCGCGCTGGAGTTTGCATGCCCACACCGAAGTTTATGTTGTGTGTGAGTGTTTGTGTGTGTGTGTGTGAGAGAGAGAGAGAGAGAGAGAGAGAGAGAGAGAGAGAGAGAGAGAGAGAGAGAGAGAGAGAGAGAGAGAGAGAGAGAGAGAGAGAGAGAGAGAGAGAGAGAGAGAGAGTGTTTGCGACGTGGCTCTTACTTTGGTCCCTTTCCTTGTTGCAGGTGAGTCTCGGTGTCTGTGGCGTGATGGTGAGTTGTCCGGTCGGCTCACCGCGTGCCGTGGCGCGGCTGCACTGCCCTGCAGACCGACGCCCGCATTCCGCACTGTGGCCCCGCCCCGCCCCGCAGGCCGCGAAGAAGGCGACACGCTTCGAGGCAAAAAGGGAGCGGGGTCCTTTTCTTTGCTTGCGTGTGGAGTCGTGTTTTTTGGAAGCTCGTACGAGGGTGCGGGTGACGCGCGCGGCCCCGCCCTCTTCGACGCGAAGCGCGGCGGCATGGCGACGGTGACGTCACGCGGCGAGACGGTGCAGTGTCGAACCCAAGGGCCGCGACGACGGAAGCCACTTCCGCCGCGTGTCCTTCGTCTGTCCGTGCGCCCGTCCGTCCGGCTCCGCGCAGAGCGCAGAGCGAGATGAAGCCAGATGGGCTCAAAGGAAAGGATGGACCACGTAGCCTGCCTCGACTCGAGGCGCCCTTGCCACTCCCTGGCCTCGCTTGGCGACGGCCCCGCTGTAGTGTGCACTTCCTTCAATAGAAATGTTATTAATAATCATCGACGTTTGTGCACATTCTTAGAATTTCGTTAGGAAGCTGAACTAATTTGTCAAGACAAAATTGATAATAATGTTACTGTACGAGTCTGAGAGTGTGTACTACACTGCGGCAGGGCCTGCCCAGCCAGCGTGCTGCGGTGACCTGGGGACAGAGAGAGTGCATTGGGCGTCGGCGGGGTGGTGACGGCGCTCTGCGCGACACGATGCGGGCCGCCTGCCTGCCTGCCTGCCTGCCTGCGGGGATTCATGTGTGCGTTGCGGATTGGGAGGCGCGACAGCATGCCGGTCCTCTCTCTGTGCGCCCGCGTCTCCGCGCTGACCGCGCGCTCTGGCGTGGCCTGTCTCTTTCTGTGTGTGTAATTGCTTCAATTTCCACTTCCTGCCGCCGCCCCCCCGCACCTCCCCTGCCGGCCTCCGGGTTTTCGCCGAGAATCCCTATTTGAGAGCCACTGCCACACTGAAGGGCCGGCGCTGTGGGCGGGAGTACTTGCAATGCCAATGCCGGGACTCGCGACTTCCCGGCGATTTGCCCGGCGTATGCCCCGCGCGGCGAGGGGAGGGGATCGCCCGGGTGGGTGGGGGAGGGTGCTGAAGGAGGAGGAGGACGACGCGAGTATTGACTCGCTGCGCCCGGCCTGGCTGGCCCGGCCGGCTTGTCGGTGGCTTTCCAGCAGTTCCCGGCTGGACCAGTGTCACCGCGCCGAGTCCTCTCTGGCCGCTCAACGGCCGGACGGCAGTGGGAGGGTGGCTGGAATGCCCCCGACCAGCACTGCCGGAACGCCCTATAAACTTGCAGCCCTGCTCCGGGTCAAACTGCTGGCTCCGGCGCCGTCCGCTCTGCGGCGGATCGGGGGCTCGGGGCGGCCGCGGCCGGGGTTTCATTTTCTTCCGGGTCTCCTTCCTGTTCTTATTAAAAACGGAATCCCCCTTTCCTCTCTCTACCTTTCGCCTTCCGGTCGGATGAGGAAGAGGCAGGGTGGCCGGCGGTGCACACACGCCTCGCCGGAGTGTGCCGCACTGTGCGTGGCTCTGTGTGTGTGTGTGTGTGTGTGTGTGTGTGTGTGTGTGCGCGCCACACTGCCAGGACATGCCGGCGGACTAACAGGGGGCTTTATTAAATTAAACATGATACAGATGTTCCGCTAAAGTCTCTAATCCGGTTACCGGGGAGCCGCGGAGCCGCGCCAAGCCAGCCGGCTTGCACTACCTGCGGGGGGTCGCTAGCTCGGGGCCACGCCACAGTGCTGCCCTTCCGCCAGGGGGGTGGAGGTGGTCCGGCACCGGAATTCGTCCCGGAAAGAGGAGCGGGCGTTATTGGCGGCGCGAGCAGGTGCGGGGGCGGGGGCAGCGATTACGTTTTAAACCCTCGGCGGGGGCGGCGCGGTGGGGTGGTGGTGCGCGGGCGCCTGGCCGCGGCTCTGCGGGGGTGGCGGACAGCGAGCAGGCCACCTCCGCCCGACGGGGGGGTGGCAGTCGAAGGATGCTCGCTTCAGTTCCTCTCTGAAAACGAGCCTAATTTGCATGAGGGGAGAGTTCTCGCGTCGGCGCGGTGCTGCACGACGCGGCGGTCTTGTCGGAGTGCGGCGCGAGGGGGAGGGGCAGGGGGCCGTGACCGGGCCAGCGCATTCCTCGCACGCCGCCCCGTCCGGCCGCGCCGCGGGCTAGGCAGCAAGGGGCTTCGAGTTACATTCCCTGGACTTCGGTCCCGTTTGGACTTCGGCCGGCGCGGCGCGCGCGGATTTGAGCGGCGGCGGCCGCCTGGTCGACTTGAGGCTGTCGGTTGCCCCTGGTTCCCATGCCGGCCCGGAAGCTGCAGCTCAAGCATTGTCGGGGACCTCGTGGACGCCCCCCGCGGCACAGACAGTGGCAGGCGAGACGCTGCGTCAATATTGGCCGTGGCGTCGTGTAGCCGGCCCTTCCTTCTGTGGCCCTGCTGGTTGGGAAGGTCCGTCCTACAACGGCGCTTGTCGTTCTGTCTGTACGAAATGTGTCCATTCCGCGAGATAAGATTAGATAGGGGCTGGACCGGGTGGCGGCGCGGCCCAGCAGGGCGCGGCCGTGGCGACGACCGAGCCCTCGGCCCCACCCTACTGGGGTACCCTCGCCCTGTGCGAGATTGGTGCCGCCGGATAACGCACGTCCGGTCCTTCCAAGGAGCTGCCGCGAGCTGCCGCCACCCGCATCGCAAGCCAAAGCGCATGCAAGTCGCAAGGCGGAGGAGAGGGCGCCGCCGTCCTGCCCATGGGTCGGTGCCTTTGGCCCGGGGCACGGCTACCGCGGCTTATGGCATGAGGGAAGGCGGGGGGCTTTGGCTTACGACGGATGGCCGCGGGGCGGTCCTAAGTCAGCTGCAAGATCCGCGCTGCAGGACCTTCCAAGACCCCGGGGCTGCCGCCGGGCCCTCGGTGCAGGATGAATAGACGCCGTCCTTGGTGTCCTCCGTCCTGAGGACGGCCCGGCAGCCATTACCCGTAATTCCTTTGCCTGCCTCCAACCTGCCGAGGGGAAAGGGAAAGGAGAGAAGGGGGGGAGCTAAGCCGCTAAGGCTGAGCCGCGCCGCGCGTCAGGTTGACAAACGGCATGACACCTCATGGCTCACGGACCGCGAGGCCGCGAGGGGGAAGGGGCCGCGACTCGTATCGATCGCACCGGTCGTCGCGGCGACGGCCGCATGACGGACGCGTGTCGACCACGTGACGGTCAGCACGTGTGACTGACGCGCTGCTCCGCGGCCACGACGGCGGCCACGACGGCGACCACCCCGGCGGGAGCCCTGGCGGCAGTCCGAGCATGTAGGTCAGCCAGAGGACGCGAGACTGTGGCCGGAAAGATAACCAGCTCGGGGTGCTGCAGGTGATAGCGCTGCGGCGCGCAAGGCCGCCTGCAGCAGGCGGCGCGGGGGTCGCAAGTTTTGGCGTGCATGTGTAAATCACTTCTGCTCCGTTAGGCAACACGCCTGCGCGGAATGGGGCTTAACTCAACTCCCGCGCTCCGTCCCGCCCCCCTTAAGTGCCTCGGCGACCCTCATTCGCGCCACCGCCGCGCCCGCCGCGTCGCCAAGGGGTGCAGATAAGCGGCGCTACACCGCACGGCCTCGCCGGGCGCGTGACGCGCACGCGTGATGCGGGGAAGTGCCGCAGCCTGTGACTCCGCGCAGTGTCTCTGTCTCTCTCGCACCTACGGCGTTACGGTAACGCCGTTAATCGTTAATTAACGTTAACGCGTCAAATACTTAATTTCGATTTAACGTTAACGCGATTAGTTAATGCGCCCGCATTAACGTTAACGCGTTAAATTTGAAATTAACGTTAACAACCCTGCTGCGCGCTGCTACCACGCCTGCAGCCAGTGCGTCTCGGAAACGGCTGCGGGCGTCGGTCGCGCGCGCACCAAGGGAGTGACTTAGTCGACTTTGAAATCGGATTTGGGAAGGGGCTGCGTCGCTGTTGCCGCGCCGGCCGCGGCCCTGAGGGCACAGCTTCGCTAGGATGGGTGGGATGGCTGGCGGTGGCGCGCTGGCAGCAAGTCGCTGGCAGCAAGTCGCTGGCGGCGGCAACGGCATTAGTACTTGTAATGCACCGCCGACGTCCTGCCGCGCTGCCCCACCCCCTTCCTACATGGGCCCCTCGCACGCAACCCGCATGCCCCGCCCCCGTCGCGTCCTCTATCGCGTCCTAGCGCTGCAGCAGGCTGATCGCTCCGTCCCTCTCGCACGCACGAGGTGTTGTCTGGGTGTGTGAGAGAGACGGAGCGACAAATGCGGATGGCCTGCCGGCTGCCGGGGAACGCATTATGTACATTCTCCTAGGGACGCGCCTGCACACACACTGTGTGTGTGCACTATGAGAAAGTTGCATGGCGATTGTGTCCGCCCATTACGTAAAAGTATACGCACGCCGGGGTTGGGGCGTGACTAGACCGCCCGGCAGCACGGAGCGGACCGAATGTGATGTGTTATTGGTTCTGCTGTGGCCTGCGGGTGAGTGGATGCGGGTTGCGGGTTCGACCAGCGTCTAAACTGAATCAAAACGGCAGATTCGACCGGAGCAAGTCGCGGAGAGGGGCTGCGCGATGCAGCAGAGACGCAGCGCGGAGCCCACCGCCGGGCCGGTGCTTGGGGCGGCGCTGGCAGGCAGCAGCTGTCCCGCCCGGCCGGCCCGGCCGAGGGTGGGGGGTGGAGAGGTCACTGTCTGGCCTTCTCCGCGCTGGGTGCGCACCGCAACGGCCAGGCCAGGCCCGCCGCCGTCGTCTGCTGGTTTTATTTAAACCCCGACGCGCGGTACGCTGCCTCCGCCCGCCAGGTAGTGCAGGGCTGCTTCGCTGCTACCCGCTCTGCTGGGGTACCAGACACACGCAGCGCGCCGCGTGCTTCTGGCTAGGGTGTCCGCGCCTTCGTTGCCTTGCCGAGCCACAGCGTGGCGCGTGCGTCCGTCCGGGGCGCGTGCCGCCTTCCTGCGCGCCCCGCTCAGTGTCGTCGCTCTGTCTCTCTCGCACTCATGGGGCGTTCCGGGGGGGTGAGGGCGCAAGAGAGACAACCCCGAAACACTGTCGTGAATCCGACGGCAGGACGGCGGCGTTCGGCGCGCTTTTGTGCGGTGTGGGTCGCGGGCCGCGACCTAGGGCAACCCCCGCTCCGGCACCTGGCCGTCATGCCTGCCGTGGGCGGGGCGGGCGGTCCGGGGCGGCGGCGGCGCGCTGCAGCCATAGCCCGGCCGCCCGGCGCGGTCGCTGCGCTTTCGGTTTCGGTGACCTTGGCTGTGATCTTCATCTACCTGACTCGCGTCGCCGGTCGCCTCCGCTGTCACTGATTGCCAATCGAGGCGCGTGACTCTTCTCGTCGACGCGTCGCCCTCGTCCGGCTTTCGGCCTCTCGCTTTTTGCACGGCCTGATTGTTGGCCGCCCTGATAGTCTTGTTGCTGGCAATGCTGTTGATGTTCCCGCTGAGCTCCTGTCAGCGGCAGTGCGGCGGCTCCCAAGATAAAAATGTTTTCGCCGTCCGTCCGTCCGGCAGGGAAGGGCGTGGCGCGGCGATAGCGGCAAAGTTTTTACGTCTAATGACGTCCTGGGTGGGCGCCGCCCCGGCGTCGTCGCCCCGCCGCCGCAGTCCGGGGCTCTGCGTCCGGGTGCCGGAAGCGGCGGTGTGCATAGCGCCGCCGGCCGGAGCGGAGGGCGCCGCTCGCGACATCTGCGCTCCAGGGAGGCGATCTTTCATTCTGCCGTGTCTTATTCTTTTAATGAGCCCGTACACGTCAATTTAGGACGGAATATGTTTAACTCAAACGTTGCAGTCGGCCTTTGTTTTCCTTGCCTTGCCGGCGTATACGCTGCGCTGGCTGCGCTACGCACAGACACAATGTGCAGACACTGCTTCCTTCTTATCAGTCGGCTGAGTAGGGTCGGCCCCGCCGCCGCGCCGCGCTGTATCGCCACCCAGATATCGTAAGAATGTCATTGTGCTCTGGGCGAGGCGCGGCCGAGTCTTGTTTAAATAACTAGCCGAGGGCAAGGCGTCGATGAGTCACCGTCACTGGTCGTGGCCGGTCGAGGAGGGGGGGGGGGACTTGTCCGCAGAGGATCTAGGATCTCCACCGACACGGTCTAGACCTTCACCTTGTCCCCTCGTCACCTCTAACTCAATATGGAGGTGTGTTGCTGGTCGTCCGGCTCGACGACCTCAACCAGCGACTGCTACCCGTCGTCTCGGTGGAGGGGGGAGGGGGGGGCGCGTCGCGCTGCCGGGTGGAGAGTGGAGGGGGAGCCGGCTCGCCGTGGTGGGGGACGGCTAGCCGGGCCGCTGCACTACGCTGCGGTCGGGGAGCCTTCGTCATGACCAGGGGGTGTAGCTCAGATGGTAGAGCGCTCGCTTAGCATGCGAGAAGTACGGGGATCGATACCCCGCACCTCCACTTTTGTTTCCTTCGGCCGGTCTCGTCGAGAGCCCTCTCTACCGCGCGGACAGATAGGTGTCGTGTGTCACGCCTCTCAGCCGGCACTCGTCCCCGACATTTCCTCCTTGCGAGCGCGTCCTCTCTGCGACTACCCGCCTCGTGGCGGCCCTCTGGGCGGCTAATTCAGCGCTGCTGCTCCTCGAGGAACACCGCGGAGCAGCGAGTGCTGAGGACTCGCTGGACGGCGAGGCCAGGGCTTAGTGTGGGCACGCTGCGCAGGTTCATGACACGCTTTGCTGCTGATGACAGTGTAGAACACTGTGTCGCCCTGCCCGTGTTCCAGCGGCGTCGTGTGCAATCGTCGTCTCCGGGATTTGGCTGCACGTATTAGGGCCCCCTGCAGGGCGGGGGCGCGGGGGGGCGCCACCGGGGCCGAGCCAAACGGACGGCAGTAGCGCGCCGGCAGGCGGACAGACCGACAGGACTCCCTTTGGGGGTAGGTTCAATATTTAGCCAGCGTGCCGCGCGGAGAGTGGTTCGGGGAAGTGGCGCGAGAAGAAGGGCGCTCCCCCGTCTCTTTCTGTTGTATGAGTGTGTGTGTGTGGGGGGGGGGGGGCTGATTCCTGCCGCTGCTCCATCGGCCCATTTGCCCGGTCATCCTCGCCGCTTCCTCGGTCTAGCAATTCCAATTACTTGCGTCCACAACGCGTGCCTCCTGCAGCAGGCCCTCTCTTCCTCCTCGGCCGTGCGGGCTGGCACGCGCGTTCGCGGGCGTTTGCGCTCCAGCTCGGCCGAGTCATGTGTGGAGCCGCTGTGCGGCTGCATCGATTGCAATCTGCGGGGAGCCGCGCGCGAACGCCGGGACGACGCCGGGCTATCGTATTTTATTAGGGCCCCTTCCCCTCGGCCGCGCTCGGCACACATCCCCGGCCGCCTCCCCCTGCCGCCGTCCTGCCCGCCTGCCGCCTTGTGTTTGTCCTTATTCTTTTCCTCCCGCGACGCGGCGACGCGGCGGCAGCGCCAAGAAGAGGGGCGTAAAAATGGGATTCCAAGTGGCCGGGCCGGCGATGCGACGCGATGCGAAAGTGCGTCTGGACCAGCACACTCACTGCCTGCGCGGTCCGCTCTGCCGGGACCCACGGCGCCGTGGAAGGGCAAACACACCGCCTCGCCTGCCTTGCCGCTCTCCACCCGGGGGATTTGGCGGCCGGTCTTTTCCGCGTTCGCTGGCCGCGTTTTAGTTTGCGTTTTGGCTCCTCCTCGTGTCGGTGTTTGCGGCCCGCCGGTTTATTTCGCGCTGTTTACCAGCGGCACTGTACCACTGTGCGCGAGCGCGAGGCTCGACGGCGAGGGTCGGCGACGCCGCCGAAGATCGAGCCGTCCGCCCGGGGCACGGCCGGGGCGCGGCCGGCGCGGCCCAGAGAGGACTGGCCGTGCGGAGCGCCGTGCGGACCGCGCAGCGTCCAGCCCGCCGAGCGTGGCTGCGTCGCGGGACTGCCTGCCTTCCCGGCGCTGGCCCTGCTCGGCGTGGCGGAGGCTTCGCGAGCAGTGTCGCCGTGGAAGCCGCTGGCAGGCCGATTTATATCCAAGGGGGAAAGGAGGGGGTGACCTCAACCCGTTCACGCGACGCGGAGGCCTCGGCCGCCACTGCGTCGCGCGCGCGCTCACACACACACACACACACACACACACACACACACACACACACACACACACACACGCACGCTCAGGCGAGCCGGCCGACGGGCTGCAAGTGCTCTGCAAGCCCCGGCTGGCCTGGGCCGCGCTGGCCGTGGCAATGTCCTTTCTCCGCTCTCCGCCTCGGCGACCTTGCCTGCCGTGGCCGCGTGGCCGGCGAGCCGCCGCGGTCCAGCACACTCCAGCAGGCGACCCCTCGCCGCGAGGGCCTTGCCCCTGGCCGATGGGATCGCATCGCTCCGCGTTGGTCGCGTGGCTCGTCATCGGAGACGTGCCTGCGACCCGCGGTGTCCCGCCTCAGATCCGGGGCGTTGTCGCGGTCAGTGCCGCGGGGCTGCGGCGCGGCGGCGCGGCCATCGCTGAACGGCGCCACTGTGCGCGCCTTCAGCCTGCGTGTGCGTGCGTGCGTGCGTGCGGGGTGGCTTTGCGCGCGCGCGTTTTGCCCCGTTACTGCATGGTCGAGTGCGCATTGCGGAAATGTGTGTCCAGTCCGACCAGTCCGGAGAGAAGGAAAGGAACCAACTGGCTGCTAGCAGTGCGTCCGCGCTGGTTGGCTGCCTGCCTTGCAGGCTGTCGCTGGTGCGTCGCGATGCACGTAATTGCCTGCAGCCTCTCTGTATGGGCTCAATTTTCCTCCGCGACTGTGACTCGACTGCCAAGTTTTCCGCCAGTCGCAACGCGCGAGTGCGTGCGTGTGTGTATGTGCGTGTGCGTGTGTGCACGCGCTGGCTCGCGACGGCTCGCGACGTCGTGTACTTACACATTCTCCTCTGGATGCATATTTTATTTTGACAGCCGCGCGACCACAGCAGCGCGCCGTCGGCCGGGCCGGGCTGTGTTGGTGCGCTGGCTGCGATCACGGCCTGTTGATGCGGCGAGGCGGCGCTTGATGGCTTCTGATTAATTAAACATGCGTCGTCGGGTACAGTCCCGGCCAAGAGTGCGAGCGTGCCGGCCGGGATGGCGTCCACTAGCGTTGGTTGACGACGTGCTGCCGATGGTCGGATGGCCTCGCGAGGATAGTTTGTCGATCGCCTCGACGAGGGTTCCCCCTTTTCTTTTCAAGCGGCAAGCGCCACTCGCTGGCGGCCGGTACAGTCGAGTCAAGTGGCCGACGACATGCAGCCGGGCCGGCGGCGCGGCGCGGTCGGGGCGTCGCATCCTAACACGGCGTCCTGAGAGCGAGCACTCTGTTATCTCCGCATTGCTGTACAGTGAGTACACACACACACTCATGCACTGCGTACGCCTAGGTGATAAGAGATCCCAAAGGGGGGGGGGTGACACGAAGAGAAACAAACAGTCAAGGAAGAGGCGTTTGTGTCGAAATACGAGCGGCGGCAAGTTCGTCAAGTTCGTACACCGAGCACACAAAGGGAGGGGGTTGGGGTGACGTCATCGGTCGTGTGCGGCGCGGCCGTGGCGTACCAGTGTGGCGTACCGCTGAAGCGTGCGGACAGCGTAACTGGCGCAGCTTGAGGCACTTATGAGTAGCGGAGGATGCACAACCCGTCTCGCTGCGTGCCTCCTTGACAAGCCGCGCAGTTCAACGACTCCGCGAGCCCCTCTGCGCGCGCGCGTGTGTGTGTGTGTGTGTGTACCTGGGACGCCCGGGATGGGGGGGGGGGGTCCAGGTGGGGGGTCGGTTTGCGACCATCCCTCCGCCCCCGTGCGCCGTGTTCGGATGTGCCCCCAGGGTGCCACAAAAGCGTCGTCTCTGTAAAAGGAAGGGGGTGAGAATGGAGGGGCGCTGGGGACACATAGAGACGCGTGCTGCGGCGCTGCGCGGCCAAGTGATGCATGTCTGGTGTTGGTGCTGCTGGTGCCGGTGTCAGTTTGGCGGCGCGCCCTCGTCCTTTCGTCTTTTGTGCCATCTCGAGTTTGCGGGTTTCGAGTTTGGACAAGAAAAGAAAAGCGATTTACGGAGGTGATTTCATCTCGCGAGCGGCAGGGGGGCCAGCGGCCCAGCCCGCTCAGCCCTGCGATATTACCAACAAAATTACCTTTCCATCTTTGTTTCCGCGCGTGCCGTGCCGCTTGTTCCTGCGGGAAGAAGATGAAGGGCCTCGTGTTCCCGGCAAGCGGATTATTATTACTCAGCGAAAGTACTTATGTGCCTAGACTTTTGTTCCCCGTGGGCACTGTGGGGCGCGGCGGGGAGGGGGGTTGGCAAAACACCGCCGCCGGAGCAAGCGTAGGAAAATGACTGCCGGACGATCGCCGTCCACGGCTGGGTATCTTGTGACAGTGCTTTGAATCTTGACCGATCCTCTGCGCGTGAAAGGAACTGCCGGGCGGGAGAGACCGTATGGAAGCCGGTTTGATTCCAACCGGACAGCCTCGCAGCCCCTCGCCGCTTCTCCTGAATTGGATCCGAGCGCTCGATGATGAAGGCGGCGTGGAGTGGGTTCCACTTGGGGGCGATGATGCCGGCGAGGCGCCTCGCGTTGCGCATCCCCCGCACGTCCGCGGCGCCGCGCGTGCCGGCACGCCTGGAGGCACGCCCGGAGGCACGCCTAGCGGGGCGGGGCGGGGCGGGGCGGGGCGGGTCGTGCTTCGCTGCTCGTCGTGCGCCTCGCCGGTGCGCCGGGGCACGCCGTGGCGGCGGTGCTGTCCCGCGGCGGGCCTTTCTAGACAACCTCCACAATGACGCGCTGGATCAACGCCTCCCTGGAGTGAATGTGCGGCAAGTGTTGACGATTGTGGTGTTGTTTGTGTTGCAGGGCGCGCCGCAACGACCCGGGCACGGCAACGCCAACGGGCTGGCCCCCGTGAGCAAGGGCCACGGGCAGGGCCACGGGCAAGGCCACGGCCAGGGCCACGGGCCCCGGGGCCCGCCCAACAACCTCAGCTCGCCGGGACCCGGCGGACACCACCAGAACCAGGTGAGCATACGAGGCGTGGAGACTGAGAGGGCCCTCCTGTAGGTCCCCGAACCTCGCGCGGTCCGCGTCTGACTAACCTAGCCTTGCTTCTGAGAGACGTACCTTGTTGCGCCGTTGTTCTCGGACTCCATGACGGCCCCCGCCTTAGGCCAAGTAGGCTTCACTGTACCATATCCACGCTTCTCTAGAGTCCTTAGAAGAGGCCCGGCCAGGTCGCCTCGGTCACGCCTGTTTGTACAGTGTACGCGACATTGTTGTGTACGTTGGAATGAATAGCAACTGAAATGCCATGCTGCAGGCACTTTGCTCCGTTTTGCATGAAAGTCCACGTTCGGAGTCCTTTTTCGACGCTGCCATCACGCAGTCGTGGTCACAATGGTTTCAACCCCTTCTTTTCTGTACTTGCTTGGATGATGACCCAAGGCGTCACATGGGATCGGGACAAGGTGGCTTTTGCAGTGTACTCATGTTGCTTCGCTGTACACTTCACACGCCGTGTGTCGTATCGCATCGGCCCCTGGACGCGGAATGGGCGCTTGGTACTCCCATGGTGTCTGTGATGCAGCTGCATGGTATTACCAAGCTCACCCCCATGGTCGTCTCATGACATGTCATGAGACCCGCAGTCCGTTACCCTGGCTCCTGGTACTTCCTCGATGGCCATGCCGCCTGCGATAGGCTTGGATGACGCGGTCTTAACTTTCCCCATGAGATCGCCATGGCCCTGATACGGTGTGGTATGGCACATGACGTCATGAGCTTGTCGCTTGCAAGGCCGGTGCCTGGTCGGCGCCGCGGCAGCCACGGCCCTGACTCGCTTGTTGTGCACAGGGCGCCGGCAGCATCAGCCACCGGGGCTCCATGGCCACTGGAGGCGGTGCCGGAGGCGGCACCGGCGCCTGGAGTGCGGCCGCCGCCCCCGCGGTGTACAGGTCCGGGCCTCATGGGCCGCCCCCCCTCGGGCCCCAGGGGCCGGCCCATGGGCAGGGGGTGTACGCCCCGTGCCCGCCCGGGGTGCAGAGCTACACGCACCAGGTCTCTGCAGTAAGTACTCGCCGAGTACCGCCTCGACCCGGCCGAGGCGGCCGTGGCGGCCGAGTGCTGGCCGACTATTGGCCGGACGGTCGGCGGCGTCGCGGCTCTGAGGTGCCTGTCGTCTCACAGGGAAGGGAGATGGCGGAAGAGACGCAGGCCCCTCACAGCCGGCGTGTTCGGTCGGCCTGTGCAGGCCTGTGCCGCCAGGCTGCGCCTAACGGCAGGGGGGCGTGGCGTGTGTGCTTGCGTAGAGTGGTGCCGTCGCTGGCCCAGCCGGCTGCCGTGCGATTGTCGCTTTTCGCTGCACTGCCTGTTAGTCTGTTAGTTTTTCTCTCTGCCCCGCACAATCTAGATTTGACGTTGTTTTTATGTTGGCTTTCGTTGTTCTAGCCGCGTCACCGCCACGCACTCACGTGGCCAGGGCCGCGTGCAGCTGCCGGGACTCTCTTTGCTCGTAGCGTAGTAGTGCCCACTGTACCGCAAACCGGCGCATGCCCTGGCCGTAACGCTTTGACCCTCCCTCGCAGCACCCTCTCCGTGAACGGCCAACGGCCCGCGACCGTTTTCCCCTCCTTATCACCTCTTTTTTTTGTGTGGAACGTGAACTATGCATCAATGTCTACTTCCTCTCCTTCTTCTCGTCCTCTCTGCCTCTGAAAGTCGTGGCTGTGTGGATGTCTTGTAAAACTACCCTTTGGCTGACCAGTGTGAAACCTTCTTCATCTCCTTCTCTACTCCTCCGCCCCCTTGATGTGCTGGAGCGGCATTCCTTTTTCATTTTCATTTTTTTTCTGCGAGGGCTACAGCAGCGCTCTCATCACTTATGGACCGCCCATGAACGCCGCGCTGCCGCGCATGGAGCGCCATGTACGTCGCGCATGCATATGTGTGCTGAACACAGTGTCATATGTCACCGGTACGGCCCCGCAGGGTAACCAGGGCAACCCCTTCCCCCCTCCCCGCCGCACGGCGGGCCTGGTCGCTGGGCTTTGCCCCCTTCCCGCCGGTGGCATCAGCAGGCTGATTCACTCCAAACAGCGCTTTTGTCACTGTCTCTCTCGCGCACTTATGGCCGCTTTTGAGTTCGCGAGAGAGACAGCGACGAAAGCACTGTTCGGAATGGGACTGCGGGCGCCACCGTCAGCCTATGACAGCCCACGGCTTGGCCGACAGGCTGCCCCACAGGCTGCCCCACAGGCTGCCCCACGGCCGCATCGCCTTGGAGCTGACCCCACTCACGCCCAGCCCGCCCGTCTCCGGCTCATCCTACACCGGAGGAAGTTGGAAGCGCGCCCTGGCATGGCGATGGAGGGCAAGGGGAGGGTTCTGGCCCGAGTGAACTGACTTTCCGAACGGGGGCCCTGCGTTCTTCTCGCTGGCGCGGTCTGGGATTTCGAGCTCCGGAATACTGGTGGAAATGTTTTTGCCCGGCCGACTTTGCTCTTTACACAGCATGCGGCCTGCGCCGCGCTGCGCCGGGCAACGCGCCACCCGCCGCGGCTTCCAAAGGAGTTAGTGAAGCAGCCGTGGGCGTCGGTCGCGACGGGCGGGAGGTGGCGTGTGGGCGGGGAAAACTACCCCCTCCCGGGCCGGCCACCCAGCCCCTCCCGCCCCCTCTCCCGGGAAGGCTTGGGTGTGGCGTGGACGTGGCTGTGGCTCTGATGAGCAGGATGTCCTGCCGAGCTGCACCGGGAGCCCCAGAGCCAAGCCTTTGGCCGAGGCTCGATGCTTGCAGCCCGCAGGCGCTGTCGGTCGGCCGCCGGCTTGGAAAGCCTGGACCCGCCGACGGCAAAGGTCGCTACTGCGTCACCGAATAGCACGCTGGGCCGTGTCGGCTGACACCATTCTCAAATTCAGATATTTTTTTTTTAAACGGGGGTTGTTTTTCTTTGCATGGGAAAATTGGTGTCGGTAACCGAATGAGTACCTTACAGCGGAGCAGACCTCCGCCACCGATGCACGGCTGTCTTGCCCGTCCGCGCCTTGCTCGATGAACCGACTCCAATGCACGCTGTTGTTGCAGTACGGCTCCGGACGGGTGCCCTCGGCCACCTCGCCCGCCAACACGCACAGCTCGTCCAGCTCCAACACGGGGTCGCACAGCGGCACGCTCAGCACCAGCCTCAGCAACCACCTCGGCAGTAGCATGGGCGGCGACCAGCTCAGCAAGACCAACCTCTACATCCGCGGCCTCAACCAGAACACGTCGGACAAGGACCTAGTAGCTATGTGCCAGCCGTGAGTATCTTGTCGAGCCAAGTCAGTCTGCGCTGGCACGTTGTCAGTCCAGTGCCAAATGTTATGGTCACTCCTGTTGAAATTTTTTTTTTTTGTTATTCCTATGTTGTAGGATGTACCCCATGAGCTAATGAGACGTTTTTTTTTGTTGCAGATATGGGAACATCATCTCAACAAAGGCCATTCTCGACAAAAATACTAATAAATGTAAAGGTAAATCATCTGTCCGCCAATAATGTTAAAGCCAAATTTATATGTTTATTTGCTCTTTTTTTGTTGAGAGATAGTAAATCACTAACGTGCTTGTTTTTTTGCTTGTGGCGGATGGAATGTGGTACAAATTGTAGTTAAGGTTGGGTAAATTCTTGAGTTCTCATCCATTTGTTTTTTTTTTCTTTTTTTTTTGGTCCCTTTTCGAATTTCAGGGTATGGGTTTGTGGACTTTGAATCAAGCCAATGTGCTGAAGCCGCCGTGAAGGCTCTGCAAGCCAAAGGAATCCAGGCGCAGATGGCTAAAGTGGGTATCACGTTGCCGCGTAGACCAGCCAGTGTACGTTCTGTGCATGCAAGTAAAACTACTCAACTCACTCTTTTCTCTTTCTCTTCTTTATTTTCTTACTTTCTCTGTTTAAGTGTATAGTTTTTAAAAGCCATCGCTATGACAGAAGCTAGCTATTTGTAAATGTATCCTTAGGAAGGAAATTCTCTAGCCTTAGTTGTAAATAATTCTGTTGTGAATCACCTACAAAAACATGTTTCAAAGGACTTGTTGAATGATTAATGTGTGACCGTGATTGTAAAGTCAGTCATCTATCATCCATAATCACATCTTTCAATCAAACATCATCTTTCCCAAACTGAGTGAGATTTAAATAATACCTGTTTGACCTTAAAAAAGTACTCTCAGTTAAGTCTTTCCTCAAAATATTTAAAAGCAATAAAAACTACAATGGAAAAGCTAAGGGAAAAAAAAAAGAACCAGGAACTCAAACATCACAAACATGTGATCATGTTTATCATTCAAACTCATACCCCACTGTCGTGAAAAACAAGTCACAGTAATTTCCCCTATTAATATGATCTGTATATACTGCTTCTGTCTGGCTCTGGCTTAGTTAGATAACACAGTGAACACAAGTGATTTCTGAACCTATGAGGGAGCGTTTTATTTTCTAAATATTAAAGTTTTAAAAAGTAATGCAGCCAGCTTCCATCTTCAAATAAATGTGCACCATATCTTGAAAGCTTAGTTTGTCCTTGTAATTGTACATTTGATATTGAACCATTTTACTGTTCTTGTGAGGCTGTTTTGAATTCCAAGTTTTGAACCATGGCTCTTTCTGGCTATGTTTTTGCTGATACAAGTTCGCACTTTACATCCCTCTGAGTACTTCATGTTTCTATGTGATTAATGGTTCCACTTGCAAGGTATAGTAAAATTTCAAAAGGTATATTGACCTGAACTACTTAGAACTGTAGTTCTGATAGAATCCTTATAGTCAGTTAGTTCAAAAGTAATGCTGACTCAAAAGACACAAGAGCTAGAAGTCCATAGCGATGTACAACCCCAGCAGGTAACTGTTAATTAACTATTAAAAACAAACACCAACCGGAGAAAGATTCCTTTGTCTCATCTGTCCCTTTGATGTAGCAAGTATGTGGTTGGGAGTGGACTGTAGTAGACAGGTGTGTGGAAAGGTGTTTGGGTTGTAGTTTGGTAATTGTCCTGCATGTTTTACTATAAGCCTCCCTTACCTAATTTGAAAATGTGAGGTGTTTTTAAATTGAAAAGAATAGCTTATGTTAGGATCCTGGTGGTGTTAATAGAGCTATTTGTTCTTGTGTGGTGTGGTACATCTTAGTAGTAGCAAGCTATTTCCCAGTCCCTGTGTACAACTGGCTGGATTTTGTAGTAATATGCACAGATTTTCTGGAAGTGGAATTCTTATTTGAATCTTTTGGTTTAATATCTTTCACATCTGCTACTAGTATTATCCTTTGTCACTTGATGTCCATATAGTTTTCAGGCATATAAATGCAGCTACAGTATTACAGTGCATTATGTATAAAAGATAAATTTCTGTCAGTGTGCTTTGAGTGTTGCTCAGCATATGTATCTTATTGATGTAATGGTATTCCATTCATTTCATGAGTCATTCTTCTGGTTTTATGATAACACTCTCCCTGTTAGGTTGGGAATCATGTGTGGGATTTGTGAGCATATATCAAAACGGGCAAATCGGAAATCTACTTGAAGCCTTTCATTTTCCTTGAATAATTTGCTACAAAAAAAGAGTTGCCCAATGAATGCAGGACTTGTCAATTACCTATGAAAGTTTCAGAATTGTTGTTCTGATGTCATGCTCACTTCCCTGAAACAATACATTCTTTCATTTCTTCTCTCTTATGGCTTCTTATGCAGCTTTATGGCCTTTCCATTATTCATGAAGCATCAGAATGGGGCTTAAGTAGCTTCAATCTTGAGAATTTCATTCCATTCTTTTAGAAAACATGCTTTATCAACATTGTTGAATACAATCCTACTTTTCAACTTTGAGTTTATCTCATTCCAATTATTTGCAACTACTCAGGAGTGACTTTATGACAGTGAAGATGTATTCTCTGCATTGTTGGTTCTAATGTACATTACAGTGCTCAGTATATTTTAAAGACTTCTTCCCAATATATTTTCTCAACAATAAAAGTATACTTAAAAAACTCACAATCAGTTATTTTCTGTTGTGCCAATTATTCTGAGCCGTTAACTTCTAATAACCTGTCCCTATTAATAAATCAGGACATTTCTAATATTTGTTTTGTTCTGTATCATATACACACATCTCAACTGTCTAGTCTATCCTTTAAGCACATTAACTTTTGTTTGCAGTTTTATGTTTATTCTTATTCAGTTCAATTAGACAGAACCTTCCAAACTGTACTACAAATTGTTTGAATAATTTAAATTTTGAAAGTTGCTCATATGTGAGAAAAAAAATTTTTTGCATCATATCCCGTTGCCTTCAGATGAACAAATTTGTGTACATTTTTTATTGAAATCTTATCTTTTTTAATCAGCATAATGGTTCATGACAAAAATTCCTATTAAATCTGTTATGGTTTTGAAGGTCCTATTCAATTGCATGATAATCATCACATGTTTGACTGTGTGTGCAGAGAATTAAGTCTCATGAACTAATGTTAAAATTTGTAAATGCACGAAAGCAGACAAACTTGTGATTGTAGTTGGACATACCTGAAACTAGTCAGGAGAGTGCTGTCTAACCTTGTTCATGTGCGATTCACAGCAACAGGAACAAGATCCCACAAATCTCTACATTGCAAATCTGCCCTTGGGCTTCAAAGAAAATGATGTGGAAACCCTGCTATCCAAGTATGGACAGGTCATCTCAACTAGAATCTTGAGGGACCCCTCAGGACAAAGCAAGGGTGTAGGGTTTGCAAGGTGATGTCTTGTCTTCTCTTTCCTAATGGCATTAATGGTGAGACCAAATTTAAACTTTTGTTATTATTTTAAACAGGATGGATTCTAAAGAAAAGTGTGAAGAAATCATTAACATATTTAATGGGCAGAATTTGCAAGGTGCAAAAGATGCATTGCTAGTTAAATTTGCTGATGGAGGGAACAAAAAAAGGAGTATGTACAGACCGAACCAACCCATGTGGCGAGATGGCAGTGAAGTAAGTAACTCAGTCACTCATGAGCATGACCCTTTCTAGGACATTCTTTTCAATGTCTTCTATTTCTAACACCTCAATCCTTTCTCTCTCCCTTTCTCTCTTGATCTGCTCTTTCTGCCAATACTAGGGACCTGAACATGTAAGTAGCAAATTCGATTACACATCTTTAGTTCTGGTCTGCTCTATTTTAACTGATTTGTTTCCTTATACACACCTCTCTTGTGTTAACTGCCTGGTTGATTACTGCATTTATTAGAAAAATTTTTGTTCCAGATTTATAACAGTCCTATGTTTTTGTTTCAGGGTGGAGCAATTAGTTATGAAGCTAGTGGCATGGCTCAAAATGGTCTTGCAGGTCAAGCTATACTTCCCACTACGTTTACCCATAGCTACGCTAGGCAATTTGGACCAGTCCAGGGCTACTCAATTCCAGGTGGACCTTGGATGACGTCAGTACATGGTGGACCTCAATATGTTATGCAGCCGTCCCCTATGACCCAAGTTGAGGTAAATGGAAATGACAGCATAGAATCCACCATTTTGCAATTTTCAACATATAAATTGGCATCTTAAGGGCTCTTCTAGCTGTTTTGGCCTTGTGTCATGGTATGAACAGGAAAAATTTGTTTCAGATGATGCCATCCGATCCAAATTCTGTGCCGTACAGTTCTATGATTCCACCACTAGCCACACAGATGCAAACAATGCACATTGGCACTGCGCCCTCGGTAACTTCTATTTTTACACTCAGTCGCTAGATTTAAGTTGTTTGTGCTTATTGATCTTTTTTTGTTTCTTTTAGTACGTTAGTCCATACCCCTACTACCCACATTCGATCATCCACACTGTGATCCCGGATTCGGAGCACACATCAAACACTGCTTCTCCGGATGATTCATACCAGACGTATCAGCAGGCGCCTAAGTGATTGTAACCCTTAATGTGAGTCTACTTTGGTTTTGTTATTCAATGTACTATATTTACTATTTTTTAAATTAGTTATTATATTTGCTCACTATTTCTTATTTGTTTTAGGTTAGCCAAATTTGATTATTCTCAAGCAACAGTGTATGAACGGGAAACCAGGCATCAAAATGGATGGGAAAAGAAGCACTTGAAATTCATCAGGCTACAACCGCTATCATCTTTTAAACTGCAGTTGAAAATTCCTTAAATGAGGTGATATTTTGGCTGCTGCTCCTCTCTGAAGAAGCTGCAGACACGTGCTGTCAGACTTATTAAGCCTCTATTGTGGCACAGAATGCTAATAACTTGAATGGAATATGGAACATCTTGTCTCTCAACATCTTGCTGCTCTCTAGCACATTTGCGCAAATGCACAAGCCAGCCGTGTGTTTCATTCAGTCTTACTATCTTCTTTTGGTTTGGATATGAATGTGATTTGTTCTTAAAACGAGAATCGTTTTGTACCAGTGTTTCTTTTACTTCTCGTTTGTTATTCACATTTATTTTACTTCTCTCATTGTGGGGTGAAACAATGTGCTTGGGCCACACATTTTATTGTGATGAATTTTACTTTAACAGATCTTGTGTCCTGGTGGTCATTGCTTGGCATGAAAGTGCTACATTTGGGCAAATTTGAGTCACTGCCTTTGAATTTCCTCAAGTATGGTTAGGCATTATGGTATGTGCTATCAATATGTCATGTTAGCTACCAAATTTTTTCATGGTCTATGTTTATTTATTCATTTTTTTTGCTGTGATTGTGTTATGCAGAGAAGAATTCACAAACCAAATCATTGTTCACATGGACTGACTGGTTCATTTGGCTCTTTGTATGCTGTACGTTTTATTTCTGTTTTTATAATTTGTTTTTATGAGCTCTCAGAATGAAGTTAATAAGCACATATTAATTGAAAATCAGGATTGTTCATGAAGTCAGTTTTAATCAGCACTTTGAAATTTCCTCCTCCTAATTCAGTTCCATTAAGACATCTTTACTTCTTCGTCAAAAAAGGCAAAAAAAAAAAATTGATCAAAATTCATGTTTCATTTCGAAACAGGATTTATCAGTCAGTATTTTTCGTGCTCTTTGTGGCCGCTAATTCATGAGTATATGTTTTCATGCCCCCTTGTGAGCAAATATCATCATCAGGAAGTAAATAACTCACAGGACAGCTAGAAATAGTCCGATTCTTTATTGTGAAGACATAATAATTTAGAAATTTACTTGATAAGAAGCCCTTCTATGTTGCTTTTCATCTTGTGCTATAAGGGAGTAAGGAAAGCAGTATTCGATGAAACTGGACCATAAGTGTTGGTACGTTCTTTCGGCATACATTGCTGTGCACCAACTTCGCAAACTCGTAAAACTGTCCAGTTTTATCTTAAACTGCTGATAGCTCTATTCTAATATTGAGAGCTTTGTTTCATTGCAAAGGAGACAAGACCACATGGGCCTGAGTCTGGTTTGATTGACATTTTTGAATTTTTTATCTTATTAACCAAAGGGATTTTGAGGCTTTACGTTTACATTCCACATTAGTTCTCTCTGGATACAAGCATAGGAAAGTTGTGTTGTCAAAAGTAAACTGAAAAGGTTGATATTTATTTTTTATATCTAAAGAACAGAAGCAAAGACTTCATAATAAATGTAGCGGTTCTTCTTTGACTTTGGAAATATTAGTGTCCTGTTTGACAATTGTTAGTAGTTGAATTGAGTTATATAAATAGTGCCTTTTTTTACCAACGACCATCTTCAGCAGATACTGATGGTTACTGGCGGTGGTACTGGTGATGTCGGACCCGCCTCAGTTACAGTCCTAGTTGTGTTTAAAAAACAAGCAGATGTCAAACAGTGAGGCGGAATTTCTCTACCCTGATTATCATCAAAATATTCTCCACATTTCTACTTTTCTTAATAGACTGATTTTTATCAAACCAAATTTACTTTGCTCAGTTTTTTTATATAATTTTTCTTTTTGTTTTGTATGTGTTTTATTTTCCAATAACATTTACCTACTCTTTGTTATTTGGTGATTTGTGATAGTCGACTGTTTTTGTCAAGAAACAGGCCAAAAATAATTGTCGGCACCGTTAGGAATCTTTAGCATGAAACGAGTGAGCTACTGGCAGCCCACCTAGAGTAGAGCTAACATGTAAGCTTTTTAATATTCCAAATGTGAGAAATATTTTACACTGTTAAAATCTCAAGATATTTAGTTTATTTTGATACGCCTCACTTTGATGTCAAAGTGGTAAAATAAGATATTTTTTAGAATGAACTATTATCCCAAAACTATGACTTGATATTCCAAAGGAAATGAAATAGCGCGTTGTTTTCAAGTGTCATTCACTGGAGGTTATTTTTTCAACTTGATGATTTTAGATGTTCAACAAGGCTGGAGAATAGACAAAAATTCTTAACAAAACCAGTGCTGCACATGAGAACAATAGCACCTGGTGCTCTAATCCCAAATGTCTTAAATTTGGGCTAACACAGTGGCCCAATTGTCCCATTGTAGCAGATGATGTGTGGAACCCCCAGGGTCACTTGCTGTGCATTTGTATGGTTAAGCTGTAACCATGCAATATGCATTCAGATGTACCACTGCTGGTATTGCATAGTCTTCTCTTATTGACATAAGCTGACATTGCTGTCCCTTGCATGGGTTTTAAGAAAAGAAAATGTTTTATTGTACATTCTTCCTAGGTGTAAGTCTTTACCTCGTTTCCCCTTCCTATGAAGTATGTTTTCCCATTCCCCACTCCTGCCTGGAGCGTGTTTTAGATCTTTTAATGTAGTAAATCTTGAAGCATGAAAAACGCTAAAAAAAATTCTTTCTAGGAATCTTCGATTGTAGGATAAAGTAAATCAAAGATGATAAAAATTTGTTTCTTTAAGTAGTTGTTAGTCATTTATTGTAGGTGAATCATCGTAAGTTAAGAATGTAGTTTATAGATTTTAGGATATAAGTCATTTCTTGTGGTGACTCATTGTGAGTGAGGATGCAACGTTAAGTTCTGTAGGGTGAAGTATTATGGCGCTGGAAATCTTTTAACTGTGGATTTCTCATCAGGAGCAGAAGGACATTTGGTCACTTGAGTTCCTCCCAGCCTGAGTTGAACCTCTAGTCGTGCTGCAGATGATATCTTTCTAAGGAAGCAAGCAGTGCCTTGCCGTTTCCTCTAGAACACTGAACTATTTATGCTCTCCGCTTTGCAGATTTCTTCTGCAGTATATGTCCATTAGTATGATTTTATTTGTTTGAATGTTTCATGTTTTGGTGTTGTGCTAGATCAAACTTGGAACAGAGCTGTTAAATACTTTATTTTGTTACACCACCGTTTTCTCTGCAAAACGAAATGGATTTTACATGTTTTCATATTATGAAAGAGGTTTTACTTATAGCACTAAGAGTTTGACAGTTTTTGTTTTTTTTAAGAGAAAAAACAACAAATAATACTGTAGTTTGAAATTGTGTTTCAAATTAAGGGCAGTTACCAGATGTCCTGTTAAAGTTGAATGGACCCTGAGATTTTAGAGATGGAAAACCATAGGGTATAATTCAGAATGACTTTTCTTTTAGACAATTAGTTAGTTTATGTAGAAAAGTAGGAAAAAAGCTTCTTCTTGTTCATTTTGTTTTTAATTGAGAACAATTTAAGTGAAATGCCTGATTTCCTT
This sequence comes from Stenchaetothrips biformis, assembly GCA_030522485.1. Classification (NCBI taxonomy): domain Eukaryota; kingdom Metazoa; phylum Arthropoda; class Insecta; order Thysanoptera; family Thripidae; genus Stenchaetothrips; species Stenchaetothrips biformis. The sequence continues at coordinate 5,148,082 of CM060091.1, forward strand.
ACCTTGATAGGGGAAGTTCCTTGTAAATATTGTATTGAACAGTTATGAGTATAGGATTGAACAAGTGATTGAAGAATGTCATGTAAAATTGGTGCATTCCAGTCTTCCCAATGTTAGAAAATGTTTGGTCTGCTTGAAATTTCATTCAGGAAGAATTATGTTTTGAGAGGAAACGGTAATTTGATTTAGTACCATTTTCAGTACTGTGACAAAGATTAGATATTAGTGAGTGACTGATTTTCAGTATGATGTCATTGTATAAAGCTTGAGCCATAATATTTCAATCTTTGCAAAGACTATGGACAACAATGGTGGGCGTGTGTGCAAAAGTTAGGAGGACATTTTTGTAAAGAATGAAAATAATGTAATTTAAGTTGTGTGATGAGCTGTGCGCAAGTGTGACTGAACAAATGTTGCTGCTAAATATGTGCTCAGAGTTTCTTGTTGTTTTTTTAAACTGCTCTTTTCTTCCTCATGATATATACATCTTTTTTATTATTGCCAAAAATTCTTTTTATCATTTACAGTACCAGTTAGGCTGGTATGCAACTATGATGTTTATTTATTGAAGATTTGAGTTTCTTATTTTGTACAGCTGGTTATACTGTTATGCTGGAAGTACATAGAAAAGTAAGACATTGTCGACACAATAGTTTTGGTGGCAAGAGGAAGAAGATGACTGAGAGCTTTTATAAAGTTTTTTTAAATCACTGTTATATAAATGTAGACAAGGCAGTGGAACTTCCTTCCTCTCCACAAATCAAAAGTTTTGCCATAAAGTTAATTTATCATTAAATGAGTAAGTGTAACATAGTTACTAAGTTATGGACTTCCAGACCCTTTACATCCAAAGAATACCCAGCTAATGTTTGTTAATGATTTATCAAGTTTTCATTCTTCCTTCCTTTTCTGTCAGTAGAATTTAGTTTGTATGTTCTTTCTCTCATCCTTAATGATATGAGGCTTTTTAATTATAAATTGATTTTGTACAAAATGTTTCTTTTTTTTTAATCTATAAAATTTGGAATTTAGGTTGAAACCTCTATCAAAGGCACTTATGAACTATAGCAAAGAACTGTAAATAGTGTAGATTTCCTTTTCTTCTTTATTTTTCTTCTGTTTTAAAGCAACCTTTCTCTTTCCTTCATCCTGACAAATTACCATCAAGTGATCATTGATTGAGGTTCCTGGCATTACAATGATTGACGTTTTTTTTTCTTCCTCGGTCTTGTCTGACATCAGTTTGAAAGACCCCATGAACAAGAAGCTCTGGTCACTTAGAATTCCCAATGTGAAAATCTGAATTGATTGTATGTTTTGTGTGGTTGTAGAGAGAGAAAGAAAGAATGACTGAAAAGTGGAATAATTGTTGAGATTTTGTCTGTAGATGTAGTTTTTAGATTCCTCCTCTTTTGTGCTCTTTTAAAAGCTGAAAGAAGCTTTTCATTCATCCAATTCATCATTGATTCACATGTTCATTCATTAAAGACGTAAAAAGTTAAACTCTTTCATTGAGTGTTTTTTTTTTCTGGATGCAAATCCACCGAAATAAAAAAATGTGGAAAAAAAATACTTTTTAATCTCTTGGCCCTTATCACATACACGATTGCAGTAAAACCACAATGCATCTTTCCTTGTGTGAGAAATGGGGAGGAATGCCATGCCAGAAGAAAGAACGATTGGTTGCGGCTTGAAATATTGAACTTTCTGGATAAAGCTTGAAGCAGCTAAAAGGCAGTTGGATGCCATAATCATCCCTTACACGCTGTCAACAATTTTAAACAGCTCAATTCGTCCAGAGTAACTTTTCCTTGGAAAAATCGTTGGTGAGACACTCCCCCCCCCTTCGAGTCGCGCCCCTTGAGAAATACTACCCCCCCTTCCCCTCCCCTTCCACCCCACCGGGCGCGCGCTCAAGTCACACACACAGACACACACACACCGCCGCGGGTGCGAACGCGACTGAAGGAAGAGGTGGTAGAGAGAGGCAAGCAGAAAAGTACCTGAAGCTGAACCGCTTACTTCACGGATCAAAATGGACGTCGACGATGGGCCCAGAACCCCTAATCCTCTCGAGAAGGAAGAGGAGAGACGAAATTTCCGTCGAATTGAGTGTGCTTTCAAGTATTACAAGTGAGTTGGATGGTTGTTGTTGTGTGTTTACAGTGAGACAATGCAGCCCCCAGGAACAGGAAGACACCGCATTGCGTTTGTCACTATATTTCTCTCTTGTTTCTCAACGCTTTTGCTGTAGCGGACTTTGCTAAAGCGTCGATTCCCCCAAACCCTGTGCATATCTCATGACATGTTCCATTGCAAACCATAACCTGCACTTTGAAAACCTGTTGTTCAGGTGCACTAAGACTCAACTTGACTGAAACTGGGCCGCACAATTTTGTTCCGATATTCTGTTTGATGATCGATTCTGTTTTCATTTGAATCTTTTTTTGTTTCTTTAATGTTGAACTTGTCTGCTGTTGTTGGTGTTTCCATTGTATGCACTACCTCGTCTCATTTGTTAATGCAGGAAACATTCGCTAGCAAGAATCTCCAAAACTGAAGCTTTCATGTCATCTCTGCCTGAACATCACCAAGAAATGCTTGAGAAATACAAGCAACATTTGGGAACTATCAGGCAATGTATTGAAAAAAATGAGAAAATTATAAACCTAATTATTCGTGATGTCAATTGGATGTTTGTGAATATTCATCCAGACAATGCAGACGACCTCGTACGTCCTCAGAAATTTTTACCTCAAGGTAATTGTTGCTTCATGTTCCTAAAAGTTCCCTCTGTTTACAGGACAGCAACATTAATCATTCGTCCAATGTGTCCAATGATTTGGAGAGGGTCCAAACTACTCTTAAACAGCTTGTTCGTGATTGGAGTTCAGAAGGAGCTAAAGAAAGGATGATGTGCTACCAGCCCATTATTGATGAACTATTGCGAGCTTTCCCCCAAAATCTTTGGTTTGTGCACTCCACAAAATTTCAATTTTATTCTTGTAACTAATCCAGAATTTTACTGATTCATTATTTCTGTTCTGTGTAGTGACCCTGCAAACATCAAGGTTTTAGTCCCAGGTGCAGGCCTTGGCCGCTTAGCATTTGAAATAGCACGTAATGGTTATGAATGCCAGGGAAATGAGTTCTCCTTGTTCATGCTATTTGCGTCAAATTTTGTATTGAACAGGTCTGTTTTGATTATATTCTGTGCATCTGCTCCTTTGTAAAGCACTGGTATAGTGTATGCCTATCAATTTTTGAACTTAAATTCTTTTTGCCCAGGATACATGAAGTTAATGCATATGAACTTTTCCCTTGGGTGCACCAGAACTGTAACATTTTGAAAGGAGAGAGCCAGACAAGAAGTGTTCTCTTCCCTGATGTGAATCCCTCAGATCTACCCTCTAGTACCTTTTCTATGACGGCTGGTGATTTCTTGGAGGTATTTAAATTTGGTTCAAAAGTGGAGGAAGAGGAAGTAATATCATTTTTCCTTTTTAGTCGCTAATTCTAAAGCACTGATTTTGTTTCAGGTTTATGTTGACCCTGAGCAGTGGGACTGTGTTGCCACTTGTTTCTTTATTGACTGTGCTCATAACATAGTTTCATTTATTGAAACTATTTACAACATTTTGAAACCAGGTGATTTGAAGTGTTAATATGAAATTTCAAACTCAAGCAATACAAATTCAAAGATTCCTTTCCTCATTGATGTTTTATTATTTACTGTCAAAACAGGTGGTGTGTGGTTAAATCTTGGTCCTTTGCTTTACCACTTTGCTGATAATGCCAATGAAAATTCCATTGAACCCTCTTATGAAGTGGTTCGGGATATCATTGAAAAAGTTGGCTTTCAAATAGAGGTATTGAAAATTGTTTAAGATTGTTTTAGAATGGATTTTGCTCCCCTCCATTCTAGTAAAGCCTAATAATAATAAATTTGATTTTCAGAAGGAGGACACAAATGTATCCACAACCTACTCCCAAATGCAAGAATCAATGTTGCAGCAGGAATATAAAAGTGTCTTCTTCAGGTGCCGTAAACCAGCTTTCCAACAAAATGGGCATGCTCACTCGGAGAAGAATTCTGCTGGTCAGAAGAGATCAATTCAAGATACATAGATGGGGACTTTGCGCCTTTCCCATGTAACTATCCTAGTGTTTGTGACCCCTGGACGCTCCTTGTGTTTTTACGCATATTTCTTGACCAAAAATATAGGGTCTATTCATCCAACTGACATGTGTAGTGAGTGTTTCCTTAATATTTTGACTCAGTGGTAAAATCTCGTGTTTTCCTCACATGCGTGGTGAGTTTTCCAGTTGATATTACAAGAAGCTTGCAGGTACAAAATTGTCTGAAATACCTGTCTCCATTTTCTTTTTGCACAGGTTACTGATTTTTTTTTTTACATTGTCTAAATGCATGTGATTGGTATGTGACTATTTATGTCTCAACGTTGTTTTGTTTTCTAATAGGATCTATGTTATTTTCTTGTACTATTGATTTGTGATATTGCAGCTTTGAGAGAAGTAAGATTTTGAAAGGGGTATTGGTCTCCCTTCTGTTATTTTCTCAAATATATAAATGTACCTCTGAGATAGCTGCAACAACTAATTTTCTAAATTAAAGAAAAATATCTAGGTGTATAAGTATTCTTTATCATTTGGAAAACATGTTATTGGATGTGATCCTTACTAATGTAATCAAACGTAGCACAGCTGTGCTCTGTACACATGTTTGGAATGTCTCTCTCCCTCTCTCTTTAAATAAGAATTATTATGATTATTATTTTTGTTTTTGACCTTGTTAACTGGATTTTTATACTTTCTGAATTTTATTTTATCTCATGAACTTTTGTTGAAGAATCTTAATTGTTAGATTTTCAACAAACTTATATGTAACTTTTCTTTTCTTCTCGCTCTCACCTCTTGGTAATTCATTTCCTGTTGTTGCCATGATGCGTTTAGTCATAAATTTTGAAGTGATTCTGCGTGGAGACTGAGAGGTTGTGGAGTTCTTAAGACTTAGTATTAAAACATTATTTGTAATAAAATTTGCTATTAAAAAATAATGCTGGTACATTTCGTTGCATTACTGTTTTTCGTTGAGCTGGGTCATTCCCATTCCATTCCATTTCCATTCATTCTAGGCATGAGAAATGTGTTGAGAACACCTAACCTAACCTTGGGACACAAGAAATGCCCTGCTCTCATCGGTAGCGTATGGCATGAGGGCGGTGCGGTGCTGTCGGGTCCATTCATTCGGCCCGGCGGCTGAATTGCCCATTCCCCGCGGTAGGTAGGTAGGTGGGTGGGTTTGGGTGGCTCTTGAGGCGGGATCGAATCGCCCCCCCCCGGCCCACAGCCGGCGCGGCGTCGGTGCTCCTAGCGGTCAGGCCATGCCGCCCGACCCCGACCCAGGCTGGTCCCTGATTCGTCGAGGGATAAAAGCATCGGAGTCCCGAGTGATGGCGTCTGCTTCGTAGCTGTGTGAATGTTACCGACGCGTTTCGTTTGTATTTGGTGGGAATTTCACGGAAGGACTACCTGAAAAGTGGCTCAAAACTGTGTTTTTGCGTGTGGCTGATTTCGCTGGCGGTTTCTTTCTGTGAACTTGTGCCTTCCAAGCCGTGTCTCCTCGATTCGTCTTTGGCGGTATTTTTGTTGTACTGATCAGCGGACCGACGCCATGTTGTGTGATTGTTTACGGTAGAGGAAATTTTGGAAGAAGAGTGCTTTATTTGGGTCCAATTTGCGTTTTCCGGGGTTCCTTTGGTGGCTCCTCTCCTTTGCGACGGGCGCTGCACTCCGACATCGGCCTCAGATCCTTCTTTAAGGTATGTTTGGTTTCCACAACTTGAATTTTTGGAGGCAACTCTTGCGGGATCTTTGACATCCCGTTCCCGCCTTCCTTCCAAAACAAACGATTAGGCTCACCAAGATGTTCACAAAACATGTCATTCTTTTAGTTTCTTGTACCGCGGCAATCGCTGGCGAGCCATAGTGATGCCGTGTTAGTCTTTCCGAGTTGCGCTTGCCCTTTCTGTTCGTCCCTCTGGTGTGGAGCGGCATGATGGTCTGCGGGCTTGATTCATTCACTCATTGATTCATGATTTGACCTGACGTTCGGTGGTGCCTGCCTGATTCCTTTGTAATCTGCATTCTTGAAATTAGAATGTATCTTTGTCTTTCTACATAGCACAGTATGTGTTATTCTTGTTAACCACGAATAGGTTCTATTATTTCTTGGCTGTTAGCTGTTGGTGCTGACCGCTTGCTCTCGAGTCTATTCTGTTTGAATTTACCATTTTAATTTTTATTCATACAGTGCTGTGTTCTTTCACATCATGCGTAGTATCTCTCAAAGTCCAAATTTTGCATTGATGCAAATTTTCATGTCAGCAAACCTGTTGTCTTGAAGTACCTGTCGCAAACAAATGTCAGAACAAGTTTTCGAAGTTGGACGCGCTGTTGCTTTTGTTGCATTTTCTTAGCATTGTACTATTTTCACAATTTAAGTCTCTTGAGCATAATGTTTGGACTTTGCTCAGTTATCATAAATATTAAAATAGAAATGATAATAACTTTGTGTGTACTTTGTCGATAATAACTTTGTGTGTACTTTACAGTGAAACCGTAATTAAAGGCTCATGCTTACATTTGTGAAATACTTGTGGGGGAAAAAGGATTTAACTGAGTTGTAGCAGATTGGTAGGATTTCTAAATTGGAAATAAAGTAGAAGACCCACAGTTAACAAATGTAGCTACAGTGCAAATTAATTTTTATATCTTGACACATTATTTATAAGGCATCGGAGGAGTTTATTGTCAAATTGTCCAAACTTTGCTTGAAGCTGTACAATGTCAAAATGTTTTGGGGTGAGAATGAGCATTACAGTTTTGAAGTCAAAGTTAAAGTCAAGAAATCGCATCATATGCAGCACATATTAGAGCGGGAGCACCAACTGGAAAGGGTGCCAACTGACAACTAACCAATTTTTCTCTTATATTATATGTTTAAGATATAATTCTTATCTCTCTAATCTACTTCCGCGTCTGGTGGGCCTTCCCTTGAGGAAAAACATACTGCTTGCTATTGTTGTGCAGTCACTCTAGTATGCTGGTTCTCCGTCGAAACCATTGCTGTTGGTCACTGTTTCCTTGGACAGCCCCCTTCTAGAGTGTGAGAACGGCTCTCAGATGAATCACCGGGAGGAGAGGGAGGGGGGTCTCAGAATCAGGTTATCGCCCGCCTCAAGCTAGACCTACGTTGACAAGTCCCCCTCCTTCTCCGACGTCTCCAACTCGCACCGCGGGCACGCACCGCGGTCCGGACCTAGACCCGTGGGGCGTATGGACGTGGACCCAGCCAGCAAGCGTCCAGAGCGTCGAGCCCACACAATGACTCGCAGCCAGCCAGTCGCCGTGCCTGAGTGCCTGGCCTAGCCAAGGGCCGGGCGTGGCGTTGCGCTCCCTTCGCCGCTTGACGGGGACTTGCGCGAAAGGGCTGATGCTGGTCGATGCAGAAATAGAAATAGCTACCCCCGCCTGTCCCAGGGCGGTACCACAGCACACCGGGCCGCTGCCGCTGCTGGCAACCTCGCCAATACAAGTACAGAAGCCACGTATGTGTGCGTCTTTACACACGAGTTGGGTCGGGAGCCTCGATGCCGTCCCTTCGATGCACCCCCTGGAAGGCCTAGAGCCTGGGTATCCGAACCCGGGGCCATGGAGCCACTACGCCGAGCCAGAGCCGCGTGTGGGCGTTGCGTTTGCCTGGTTTGCCGCGCCCGCTGTGTACTGTGCAGACCGCTCAGACCAATTGCTGCAAGTGCACACGCGACGCGGGCCTCGGCGAGCGCGGTGCGGCCGGCCTGCGGGGCCTGCGCGGCCTGCGGCGTGGCGTGCATGGCGGCTCGCGGCACACACAGGCCAGGCCGCCAGGCCCCGGGCAGGACAAAGACGACATGGCTGGCGGTGGGGGCATAGGCCAGGCAGAGGCGCAGCGCACAGTGGGTCAGAAGACCGTTGAGGCGGCTAAAATCCCGGACTCGTTTTGAGCTCCAGGGTCGCTAAATGGGACTCGAACCGAACGTGTAACCCCACCAATGGATTGCTCTCCAGACGAGGAATCATTGGTGGGGTCACACGTTCGATTCGAGTCCCATTTAGCGAGTCTGGAGCTCAAAACGTGTCCGGGATTTCGGCCGCGTCAACGGTCTTTTGACCCACTTTGCAGCGGCGGTACGCGAGCATGGTGTTCAAGGCCGTGGCGCACGCTGACGCAGAGGGGCCTCCGCGGGGACGACGGGGGCCTCGGGTAGCTCTGGTACTCTGGTGCCGCCAAAGCCGCTGAGTCTGCGCCGCTGCGCCGCTATCGCCCGCCGCCCCTCGCTTCGCCGAGCAGCAGCAAGCCGAACGCGCTGGTGTCGCGCGGTGACGGACGCTTGAAAGCGCGGCCTGGTGGCGCCGCGGCGACGGTGACGTACTTCCGGTGTGCGCACTGCGACCCGCGCAGCTCTTGGCGGACAGGGAAGTCGCAGGAAGAGGGGGGCTTTCGACCGGGCTGTGCTGGCGTGCAGGCCGTGCACCGCAACCCCACGCCCGGGCGTGCACCACCACCCTGCACCCTCCACCGCCCGGCGCCACCCGGACCAGTGCGCGCCGGGGTTCAAGTACCAGTTCTCATTTTTAATTTTGCCTCTCGAGCGCAAGTGGGGGTAGGGGTTACTAGAGGAAGTGCGCCGGTCCTCGCAACACCAGTGTGGCACGGAGTCCCCTCGACCCACTCTAATAGTTTCAGGTGTTGGGGAGATTAGGCCACCCATCTCATCAGAGGGAAGTCCGAAAAGTTTTCCCGGGCCGGCTGCGTTTTGTTGGGCCGCCCTGGGTAGGCTGCCCCACTCTCACTCGTCTAGTTTCTCCCGCGGCACGCTTCCTCGCGGGGCCGTCCCGCCAGGGCCCCGCCCGGACACTGCTGCCGCGGCGCGACCTGCATTTTCTCTCGCCGGGAGACTACACAGGACGCACGCCGGCCTCGTGCGCACAGTGGACCAGAAAACCGGTGCTGGCGGCCAAAACGCGTCCGGAACTTTGACCGCCTCCACCGGTCGACGGGCCCACTGTGGTGCGTGGACTTTGGCGGGGCATTCCCTACTCGCTGCAGTGTGTGGCCTTGGCGTGTCGCGGAGGTCCTGTGTGGTATCTGCGTCGCTTTGCTAGCCGGGCCGGGCCGTGTGTGGACGTCTTGGAACGACGTGGGCCGCGGCCCAAAGCGCGGCCAGTGCTGGGGGCCACACGCCATCGTGCCTGCTTCTGCTTCAGGACTTGAGGACTCGCCCGGCGGGCCCGGTTCGCTACGGCCCGGCTTTGCCAGGCTTTGCCGCTGCCGGTGCCTACCCTTTCCCCTTCCTCCGCCCGGGTTTCGGTTTGACCAAGGCGCGGCGCGGTGCGTCGCGATCCCGCGGTGCTGTGCGCCCTTCGCGTGGAGGCGGGGGCGGAGAAGGGAGGGAAGGGTCCGGTGTCCCCCACCCTTCTTCTTTGTGTGCCGGGCCGCTCGGCAGGGCTCGCCAGCAGGGCGCTGTAGCCCTCCTCATGACGGAGCGCCGGGACGTCCCTTCCGTTTCCGGGTCGCTGTTTTGCCAGGCGATGCCGTGGCTGGCCCGGAGTCTCCGGAGGCCGTGGCGCGGCGCAGTGGCGTGGCGGCACCGCGGAGGGACTGTCTGCGTATTGATCCCCGGCCGCGCGCCCACGCGGGAAGGCTAGGCAAGGCGGGGCGGGGACGCGGGCGGCGACACCCCTTCCCTCTTCTTCGGCCGCGTGCCGCGGCGGGCCGTGCACCTGCAGTCTCCCCCCGCCCAGCCCATCCACTATACGCACCGACCGGTCGGACACGGCTGCCCGTGGGGTTGCCTACCCACGTGCACCCCTGCCGCCGCGGCGCGGGTAGTGGAAGATGGCGACTCCTTCTCGCCACTCCAGAGACACGCCCCGTCCCACTCTCATGTATACTCGCGGACTCCGAAGGGTTCCTGGTGGAAGGTTCCCTCCCCGACGTTGCATGGCCAGAGCTCGACCAGGGGGAAGTCCCCTTCCCATGTGGTCTCTCGGTGCTGTGCTAGCTCCATGCGCGAGTTGCCGGGTTGGAGTGGTTCGCCCAAGTGTAAGCCCGCCTCGCCAAGCGGGGTCAGGACTCAGGGCCGCTGCAGTGTAAGCCGGCCCGCCGCGCCGTGGGCCTCGCTGCAAACAAATAACCGGCCGCCGCGGGCCGCGACCCGCGAGACTCCCCCTCTCCAAAGCCCGCTGCAGCGTCACAGCGTCCCGGTCGTCCTGCTTAGTCCTGCAGCCTGTGCCACCTGCAGCGGAGAAAGCGTCTCCCTCCCCCTCCCACCTTTCTCCAAGGAGCCACTGGTGGTAGCGCCGCGCGCTGTGATGCAGCCGGTGCAGGAGCACTGGGAGGAAGGAGAGAGCTTGACGGACTTTTCAGGGGAGGAAAATTAAACTGCCTGAGCCAGGAAGCTTTCAAATGGCGCTTCGCACCGATGTATCGACATTGCATGTCAAAGTAACAAAATTTAACACACATGTAGATCAGACAGGTATATGGCTGAAACGGCTCTCTGGAAACACAAATCCTCACAGTTCCTTGGGTGAAATTTTTGGAAGAAGGCAGTGCAGTTGTAAAATAGCCCTTTAATGCCACATGCCACTCTGTGATTTCCTCACTGCTACAGCTTTGGCTCTGCAGCCCGGCATCATGTTCTGATATGATATTTTCTTTGTTTGTTCCAGGCAGACATGATGGGACATGGTTCATATTGCTCAACGGATTTTCTCCTACCCCTAGAGCCACATTGTGATGACACTTCGCCTTCTTGGATTGGTCCATAAAATTACACATTCTAAGTCCATACACTAGTCTCAGCCACTCTTCTTTGTAAGTGTAATTAAACTGCTGTCAAAATAAGCATCTGGTTAATTTTGCTATTTTTACAACTTGTGTTTTCTTTTTAGTCACTGGCACCTTACTAAGGTGATTTGCTTCAAGAGTGGTGGAGAAGCAATAATGTGGCTGCGCAGTGAGCAGCGGATAACATACAGACGGGGGCGACAGACTAAAAAGTCAGGTCCTGGTTCTACAGGGACAAACTCTAGAAAAACGCTTGGCCTTTCAAATTCAGGCCGTTGTCAGAAGATTTCTCGTTGCCGAAAACGTTCAAAAAACCTCCTCCAAGAGGTAGACAATCAGAGTTACCATTGAAGTAGTTTAGTTTTATAATTGTATGAGCAACGTTCCAAGTTGTGATCCAACATTGTTGATTTCTTTAGAACTCCTGTGACAACGTTCTGCCCCAAGAAACCACTGACCATCTTTATCACAAGAAACATTGTGTAACAAAGTCTAACGACAGTGCTAGCAGCAGTGAAGTTTGTCTTTCGGCTCCAGGGACATCTGTCCTGTCTATTGTAAGCAAAATAATTTTATCAAATAAACATTCAAATCAATCCCTCTCTGGATAATAAAAAGGGCGAGGAGGAGGGGCCATGAATTGGAGTTATACCATCATTTTTTTATCCTTTCAGGTATCTACCATGTGTGAAGAAAGTAAGGAGAATTCTGTGCCTGTTGCTGCATCCCCTCCAACAGACTCAGCTGTTTTCAATGTTTATCAGCCTGAGGACTCTTCGAATGATGTGGACATCGATTTGACATGTTTGCTGGAGGAGGAAGCAAAGGCTGGCAACTCAGGCAAGATTTTTAAACTTTAATAATCATCAGTTTTTTGTTTGCCCTTGAGTCTGGGCATTTTTGTACCCACAATATTTTAATATTTTTGTTTGCTTCAAATTTAGAATTGGCTCTGCAATGCTATGCAATGGCAGCAGCTGTTGTTGCCCAGCAGCAACAGGAAGAGGAAGAACAGAAGAGAGCTCAGCAACAAAATCAACTTCAACTTGAAGTTGTTAATAGTCTCCAATCTATGAATAACAATTCTGTCATTGAAGAAAATGATGACAAAGGAGAGCTTACATGTTATGAAGACACATCGGAAATGACTCAAGATGAGAACATGATGACACAGGCTGAAACGTCAGGGGTGAGTTGCAACTGGAATTTTTATCACTGGGAGTGGGCCGAACTTTCACTTCAAACCCAATGACATTCATGAAGTGTGTCAGTGTACATTGTGCTGCAAATTGTAATGCCTGTGTTAATTTCAGTCTTGTGAAGAGGAGTGGGAGCCTTTTGACCCCTACCAATTCATAAAACAACTGCCTCCCCTCACAAATGAAATGCGTTCCCGTTGCCCTGCATTACCCTTAAAAACACGTAGTAGCCCAGAATTCTCCCTTGTTCTTGATTTGGTAAGTGTTAGCTGTCCATTGTGTTGTAAAAGAGTCAGCCTTCTAAATCAGAATATTTTATGTTTATTAACACATTCTGTCCCTTGACTTTCTTCACAGGATGAAACTTTGGTGCATTGTAGTCTTCAAGAGCTTGAAGGAGCCGCATTTTCTTTTCCTGTCCTTTTTCAAGAGTGTTCATACACAGTCTTTGTGCGTACAAGACCTTACTTCAAGGAATTCCTGGAGAGATGCTCTCGTCTATTTGAAGTGATTTTGTTTACTGCTTCAAAACGTGTATATGCTGACAAATTGTTAAATCTTTTGGACCCTAGAAGAGAACTCATTAAGTGAGTAGTTAACACCAGCTTCTCTTAGGTAACTGCTTGTTTTATAATTCAATTTCTAAATCTATGTATGTTTTTGTTTCTATGTGTGTGTAAAGGTATCGTCTTTTCCGAGAACACTGTGTCTGTGTTCAGGGCAACTATGTGAAGGATTTATCCATTTTAGGCAGGGACCTCTCTCGCACCATAATTGTGGACAATTCTCCTCAAGCCTTTGGCTATCAGGTATAGCTTGGAACCAAAACCACTTATTATCAAATATTACCTTGATTGTTTTTTATGAGTTTATAATAACTTTGATTCCAAGCTTATTGTTAATTATTTGTTTTAGCTGGAAAATGGAATTCCCATTGAAAGTTGGTTTGTGGACCGATCTGACAAAGAATTGTTGAAGTTACTTCCATTTTTGGAGAGCTTGGTTTCTAAGGTAAGAGTGCACTCTTACCTTTCTCCTTTCTTTGCTAAGTGCATTGACTGGCCCACATTATTCAATTTTCCAATTTTGCTTTCAGAATGAAGATGTGCGGCCTCATATACGAGACAAATATAGGCTGTTCAGGTTCCTTCCGCCAGATTAATTCAACAACTTCCACATGTAAACATGTCTACCACTCAAGTGCTTATTGCCTATTGGTTGCAATATGGTCCTAAGATGTGGAACCAGTCCTTATTTACTGTAGCTTCAAACAATGTTCTGTGCACCAATTTGAATGCTTTTAATTTATTACATTCTGCTTATCTTAATTTCTTTTAACATGCATCATATTTTATCAGTGTTCCATGTCTTGTAGACTTTTTAATTTACATGAAGACTTTTACCCCATATTCTTTGAGCTTATTGTGAAGCTTTTTACCCTGCGGCTTTTATTGTGTTACTCTCTTTGCTCCTCACATCATCTGTTTGGCATTATTGTAACCCTTGCAGAGAATGGCTTTGATATTTTCTTTCATATTCTCTGACAATTTCTAGAAGATGTGTTGTGAATCTTAGCTGTTGATCCTGTAAATAAGTAAATGTACACCTATAATGCATCTGTTCTATATTAACCTACTTAGTCATCGTGCATCTATCAAAATCGTAATATAATAATGCAATCATATTATATACATATATATACATATAAATAAATATATATTCAAATAAATATAATATATCTATATGCAAGATGTTAACAGATGATTAGAAAGTGTACAAATTTTATTCTAGCTTGTCAGTTATTGTGTTTATCATAAACTTGTCCTATTGTTAAAATAGAGTTAAACTTATTTAGTGTAGATCCAATTGGCCATGGCAGAGACTTACACTAAAATTTGCATTAAGAAGTAAGATAATGTTAGCAATCGATCTCAATTTTTCCTTTCATGGAAGTTGTTTATTTCTGCCTCAGGATTGTGGTGGATCATCCCACATTACCATGTATTCTTTATGTGTTTTGTATTTGAGTACAATTTTGGCTGTTTTACTGTCACTTTTGATCTTTTGGCCATTCATAAAAATTTTGTGAAGTAAACAATTAGGGTGTCCCGCATCCTTTAATTTTAAAGTAAAATGAGACTGTGATAGGATTTTTTATTTTTGTGTTTTGTTTATGGGCTTTGACTAAGTTTTATTTATGTTGCATTGTAATTGTCATTACAATGCCCTGTCTGTGAAAATATTTTATGATGAATGATCTCCCATAATCTCTTTGAGAAGTTGTTTTCCTTTTTTAATGGTGGTGTGCTTCCATGGAAATGGTGAGAGGTATGCATAAGCTGTTTTCCGCTGCTCCAGCAGGGGGAGCTGATTAGTGATTGTTGTCTTGTAGGTGTCAGTCATTAAAAGTAAATTGAACATGAGTGGGTCTAAACAGCATGAGAACTTTGCCTTTCTAGTTTTTTTATTTGTTATGGCCGACACCTCAGCTGATGCATACCTTTCTGAGGGAGAACTTTGAATAGAGTAATCATTTTCTTGCGGTTTTGTCACCTGCCTGGCTAATTTAAGTATTTTGCGAGAGGGTTGTGACCCTATCCATTTCGACAGTTATAGTGCCTAGTGGTGATCCTGGCTGAGCAGCAAAGGAGAGTGTTTTAGTGCTCGTAACTTCAAGATGTTTTCTTGATGTCTTAGTTTACCGTCTGCTCATTTTCATTTTAATGTGCACATCTGTATTTGATGTTCAAAATTATGTTATGTTCCATTTGTTCTATTTTATGTGAATTATTTTGAAGTTGAAGGCATGCCAAGTATACCTTGTTGTTCATCTACCTATTTTGAAAAGAATGCCATGCCTCGTAATAAATAAATAACCTACAAGTTACCTGGTACATAAAAAAGAAAAAGCTGCTTGAATTGTTTGTTACTTTTCATAAAATATCCACTCTACTGACAAACATCTTAACAGGCTTGTTTAAGTTATTGTAGGTAGAGGAGCTGGTCTCCTGAATGTTTTGAATCGTAAGCCCTTCATATCTTTCAGTACCCTTTTTATCCTGTTGTCTCAATGTCCAAGCTTCAGTCAAGAGGGAATGCCTTACCCTCGATATTAAATAGATGGGCCTGATTGGATTTATTGAATGGTCACTTTTGACTTGCTGGAATTGAAGTCTACACACGACATTCCCTAGTTAGATTCCTGGTCTCTATCGCCAATTATGTTGGAATACTGCCTGGGCCATGTTTCCTAGCTGATTATACCAGCAAGATGAGACCATTGTTAGTAGATCCATTCATCCATTGATATATTTTCTTATAGTACAAAGTGTTATTGAAGGTTACCATTACTTTGTAAATTTGTCATTTTATATTTCTTTCTTTTGAGTCCCCTACACCATTACCTTGACCATCTTAAGTAGACCATAGAAAAGAGTATGTTGAATAATTTATGTGGGTACTATGTTATGACATTTGATGTTTAGTTTTTAAATTACCGTTTTGTCTGCTTTTTGATTGAAGACAGGTGATATGGTTTTAGTGTCAAACATTCATAGTAAAACTTTCATAATGCAGCTGAAGACGACAAATTAATTTGATTAATGTGACAAAAAGCCAGTTTCTCTGTACCAGTTTTACAGTAAAATTCAACAGTTCTTGCATAGCTACCTGTTCTGTTCTATGCCCTGATGTTTGTTCATCGTCAACTACAATATTTGGCTTGTTTCTACATGATACCTATTGTAAAATATTTATAAACTGAGTTCTGGGAGCAATATCTCTGATTTGCTTCTGCTACCTCGAGCAAAATGTGGAAAAAGGAATTTTTAAAAAAGTAAATTTCTTATTTACATGTTTCCTAATGCTTGTCTTTAAAGTGGCTAGGTTGGTGCTGCAAGTAGCAGTGGTCAAGGCTGAGAGGTGAAACTAGCAAGTCAGTTAATTAATCAGGTAATTAATTGTACTTACTACTAACCCTATTCGGTCTGTCACATAAACACAAGTGCATTGTTAGTAGTTAGTAAAGTCTGTTTAGAAAAGTAAAGTTCAGTGTATGCTTGGGATTTGAACAAATTCATAATTTTAAAACAATCTTTATAGCCTTCTTTTGTTTTCTCTTTTGATTGTTTTGCTCTAGCATATGTAAATGTTTTTTAAAAATAATGATTTGAGTCATTTCTGCAGGTTATTGTTACTGTTTTTGTGTTTCATTTATGAATCTTGATTGTACGTTAGTAATAAAATACAAAAGCTACCTTTTTTTAAAAAAAAGAATAAAAAGCAAACTGAATGAAATTGTCACTTCAATGTCTTGGGGGCGACCTGTTTGTCCGAATGTGACATTGTCCTCAGGTGAGAGCTTCCAACTCCAGGCATAGAGATTTCGGATATACACACACAAACAGAGATAATATGGAAAAATACTGGTTGAAAAATGAGTCAATTACACTTCTTTATTCAAAATGTTTAAAAAGTGACAAAGAGGAATAAAATACAAATATATATATGTATATATATATTTTTATAAGAAAACACTCAAACTAAGAATATCCTCAACCATTTATAGAACATTTGTTTCCTTCATTAAGTTTTACCACAGTCCATATCACCTAATTGCTGATTGAAAGCAATTAAAAACCACAAGGCTCAGGTCACCCAAACAGCTTTATTTGCACAAAGGTACAAAGCTTCTGGTGTTGAAAGGATACTCATTAACCTTTTGGCACTTTGTACACAGTATATGAAAAATATCTAGGAATTACACAGACCCCTGTGCACAAACTTTGCTGCATTCCAAAGACCACTCAGCTTAATTAGATTTATTTTCATTTGAACACAATCTTAGGGGACCTGCGCCCGCCCCCCACTTTTTACACCTGTACACTCCGACAACTACATTGCATACTAACTGGCCGCATTTGACTAACATGAATCATACTTTGGAGCAAGGATAGCTTCACATCATGTAAACAAGATCCTCCATATAATAAAATTCTAGGGTATTTGGTGATGATTGGAAAGATCACTTAATATTATCAATGACTGCAAATCTGGACACTGGAAATGGTCACAGAATTCACTTACTGGAAACAAATATACAGCTCTTATTAACTAAGGCCTTCATAAACATCAATATCCATGAAATTTTTCAGTCGATATTTTCTGACACATGTTAATTGGGTAAGTGGATAGAAAAACAAGGAGAAAAGAAATAAAAAAAGGGTACTGTAAGTGTAAATTGCCGAAGTAAATTCACAATACCACTCTTTCCAACAGATACTGAAGAAAAGCCTTTTAAAATTAAAGCAAATGCTTAAAAAATACAGCAACATGGTACAATGACTTTACACAACACACACACTGAAGAGGAATGCAAATATTAAGTTCGATCATTGAGTCCAAATTCAAAATCAGTTGTACCTTCTTTGCCATAAAAGCTATGAAACAAGAAAAGTTAACTGAACATTAACTCAAATAAGAGAGCTATAAAAATTGGGATTCAGATGAATCACAACACAATAATATCAAAGTGATGGTAAGTGAACATGGATATGATGTTTCAGGCAAAAGCAACCTGAAATACAAGAGAATATGCCTATGAGTTCCTTCTTACTTTCAAACTACTTTAATAACAACTATCAAAATTTGGGGGCCTTACCTTATTTTTATTATAATTATTAAGAAGTGCACTGCAAGGAGCAAGTCACTTTATCACAGAGGACGTTTAGTGTTCAGGGCAGCTCTTCGCCGCTGTAACCACAGCATAAAAAAGTGCACAAGAATTGGCCAGGCTGTGATGAAGAACACAGCTCTGGGTGAAAGGTCTCGGAAGGGCCACCATTTAGGCTGGCGAGACACACGAGACTGTAAAAGAAATGCATTGATAAAACATGGAACAAAAGTCAGGATATCAGTATGATTTCTTGTGCAAAATAAGAGCAACACAGAATCGGGTTGGAAGTGGTTTGCTAATGTGCAAAACAAATCCAAATTGAAGTGAAAACTAAAACCATTCCAGGGTAATCCAGCTGTCTTACCCAGGAGAGATATTCTGCATGACGTCGAATGTCTTCACAAGAAGCACATGACTCAATCAGTGGGTCAAAGAAAGACTGAGAAAAAGACAAGCAATAAAAAAAAGTCAGAAAAAGAAGCTACAAACAAAGATACAAAAATCTCATGCATGAAGAGCAAAGTGGCCTTATATTGTTCAACCAAAATAACATTTCAAAGCAAAAAATCACTTAACAGTGATGTGAAAATTACTCTACTTAGTGCGTTGCAAGAATTAAAAGTTCAAAAATAAGAAGAAGAAAAAACAAAAGGAATTTGGTTGGAAAAAAACAAACTTTGGAGAAAAAAAAAACACCAGAAAAGTACACATACATCCAAAAAGCAGAAAACTTAGGAAGTCTCAGAATGAGCATTTACAAACAACTCAGAAACAAAGGCTACCAGAGATGCCCAACAAGATGATAAAAAGAAAAGAAAAGGGGTTACCTGATGTGCTTCAAGGGACGCAGGAACACGAGAAAGTGATGCAACTTCTAGGGATCGAACTCTGGCAGTGATGCGATCTAAGTCCTTCTGGAGATGTAGAACAACATCTCTCATCTGTTCGGAAATGTCATGGCTTTCATGGGTCTGGGAAGGATCTGAAATAGAAAAGTAACACAATAAGAAAAATCTTGAGACAAGTGGAAGATGCTTATAGAATAGTACTTACTTTTTCGCCGTGCTAATGGACTTCCCCTGTCTCTAGGTCTACTTCTGTCATGCATCTCGGATTCTGGCCCATTATGTGACATGTCTCCATTCATTTTGTGATGTATACCATTTGTTTGTGCATAGTTTCGTGCAGAGGATGGAGCCATGTGTTTCTCACTGATGTACTAGGATTGTGAAATAAAAACCATAAATAACAAGTAACTGGGTTCAATTATCAATCATTAAAATTTTCAGTGTATGCTCACCTCATTGATTTCTACAGTGTCAATGAACACATCTTCATCTTCGTCATCATCCCCTTCATCACTTGAGGGATGGGTGTCAGGGCTTGCTGATTCACTACTAGCAGGACTGGATCCTAAACTTGAGGAGATTGGAGCAGATTTTCCTGTTCTGGTTGGAGAAGTTTCCCTTGATCCTATCACAAGAAAAAAGGGTCAAACTTTCACCATAACACCTATTTGCATCACCTGTTGACACAACTCTCCAAAACATACCTAGAGGTGAATTGCTAAGTGGAGACCCTGGCATTGAACGCATTCTTTCAAGTGTGGGACCAAGCAGCAATTCCAAGTCCGATGCTGGTATAGCTTCATACACAGAATCCAGACTTCCCATGAACTTTGCTACATTATCTGTATATGACATAGTTTCTACAATCTGTTGTTAAAAAATATACAGAATTAAAACAAAACTAATTTTTACTTGTAACTTATAAATGTGCACGTTTGTTTCTGTACCTGTCTTAATTCATCCACATAGTTCTTCATTGCCTCTTCAGCAGGCATATTACCCAATTTGGCCCACGCATCATACTTGACCTTCTTCACCACCTCCCAAAATGCAGGCCTGGGCCCTTTGCATGGGCCCTCTGATGCTTGCTTAAAGTAAGCGTAGAACCTGAGCATGAGCTCATGGGATGGCTGAAAGGCACCTGAAATTACAGAAAAACAAGCCCATTTGTCACATATGCAAAGTGAAGAGTACTATGCAGTTGTCCAAAGTTTTAAGTATAATAAGCTAGTATTCTAAAATAGCGCACACGCATACTACTGTGGACCACTATCGTACGCTTTTCATGCGCCATTGTTATCTGGAAGATTGCTTTAGTTGAAGAACTAAGACAGGTAATGCATTCTTGGATGAAAGTGCACGATTTATTATCATAAAAATTGTCACCACCACCAAGTTTCCAGTTCCCCTCGAAAAGGAAAGGGTGTCATTTTATGGGATGGGAGATTGCATGCAAGAAGTCTTCACTCATGTCTCGCTGCAGCTCGAGTCACCCATGCCGAGGGAAAAGCGAACAGTGAGGTCTGACTGGGGCAATCTCTAATCCCACTTCGTGTCGAGTTCCCCGGGTCTGCGAGTCACAATCCCAGAGTACAGTATCTGCAGTCAAACTCGTCAACGTACCAGGTCCTGTGGGTAAAAGAGAATTTTATTTTACTAAAAGGGCGCAAGACAGTCCGTGTCAAATCCGAGTCAATCTTCCATCTAGAAACGGCTGGTCGGGACGACGTAAACGCCCACCCGACGTCAAATCGAAGAGGTTTTCATCAAGGTCGATAGTCGACCACCCGTTTCTGGCTGGGGTACTTTGTCACACCAAAAAACAACGCAGAAAAGGTGGAAGAGAGGACAAGTGATAGAAGGGGAAGTCTGGGCAAAGCATAGAAGACTCAGAACAGCCTCATTGCCACACGGGCTTCCGGATGCCCACGGCAACACCGGCCCAAGGAGAGTCGGGGTTCGGGCAGGCAAGCCTGTGGAGTGACGAGTGGGGCCCAAGGCGTGCATGAGTGTGTGTGTGTGTGTGTGTGTGTGCGTGTGTGTGCGTGGGTTGGGGGGGGGGGGGCGACGGGACTGACACCTCTGACTACTGGCACGGCAGGCAGAAGGTTACGGCGCTGCGCTTCGACTCGTCGTGCCCCCGCACTGAGCCCCAGCGCGTGCCACGACGAATGACAAATCGAACCGTGATTCCGACTCTACGCTCGGGGCTTATCGGTGATTCGGCTACGGCGTGCCTCGCGAGTGCGAGAGAGATAGAGCGAAGACACTCTGTTGGGAATGAGCCTACACGGCCAGCCAGCGGGCAGGGGCTGCGATAAGGGAAGTCAAAATACAGAAACGCGCAAACGCTGCGTCGCCGTCGCCCGCGCAGCGCTCCGCCGCAACTCGTATCGTAGTCATCGCAAGTGCCATGTTCCATTCCGATTGCCAGAGCGCGGCAGCGCGGCAGGCAGGGGTCCGGGGCCGATGCGGCAATTTCCGCCCCCGCTTGGCACTCGCACACGCACTCTTTCCATGTGTAAGCATCCCTTTGAGCGGGTCGGTCCTGATCGCCTCCCCGGCCTGGCCGGCCGGCCGACCGCCTGCAGGGCCGCACTTGGGCGGGCATTCCCCGCTTCCACGTTCAATAAACATGACGCGTTGGCGCACTCGATCGACTCGCAGGGGATTATCATTAGACACCGTAAGTGGGCAACCGCCTCTCCGAACTGAACAGCCATTGCAGGGCCCGTCGCGTCGCCCCCACCCGTCCGCAGCAGGAAGATAGCAGGGACCCGGGGGGGGGGGGGGGACACACGGGGTGCCCGCGGGACTCAGGAGGAAGCAGGGGGGGGGGGGCAATTAGATTCCAGGAGCGCGCGGGCCATGCAAACGCCAAGCGCCACGGGCCACGCGCTGTATGACGTCACACTCCTGACCCGACTCCCAACTCGGAAACGAAAACTTGCTCATTGCATAACGAGTAACGACAGGTGGGAGAGGAGAGGGAGAGAGGTTGCATAGCGTCAGCATGGCCAGCGCATGGCGTTGCCAGACCGGCTCCATAGAGCCCAAATAGTGCAAAACACGCACACGCCGTGGGACCCGAAACAAAAATAAAATGTACTGCCATCAGGCTGCCAGGTTCCACAACTGATCCAGTAGACTTTCCCTTGGATACTTCCTTGGATTGACATAGAAAACTATGAATAAGGAGTATGTCTATAGGTCAACTTCTTTTTTGTAGTGTTTGTTCATTAAATGCTGATTGGATTTACCATGCAACCTCAGCCACAGATAAATTTTGAAGCCATCGGAGCATAGATAAACTTTGACTAGTCATTCGCAAGCAAAAGTAGCACTAGGCAGTGCAGAAGCGAGTACTTTCTATTTGCCCGTCAGAAGATAAATGGGAGAGTTAAGATCAAATCATTGTTGTGTATGGAATGGTGGATATTGTTTCAAGAAAAGAAATCAAAAGCAAAAAAAATTCTGAATAGAAACTTATGGAAACAATACAGGACTTATTTCTAAAATGACAATAGCCGAATGGAGATAACAGATAATATGAATGGATTCACAGTTATTCCAGATTGTAATTGAGCCACAAAGAACAAAAAAAACTGCAACAATCTAAATTTACAAAGCTGTTTCTTGTGCAACTCATTGCTCTAAAGTGAAAGGTCTAGGGTGACGTTTTCAAAACAAACTATTTGAAACAACTTTGCACATAGGAAGTTGAGTAATTCCTAAGGTACATAAATTATTTCAATTAAATATTAAATGAATAAAATCGAATTTTGTTCGTGAAGGAACAAAACGAAGAATACTAGTACTATGTGCCTGTCTATTCACCTTGAAAAGGTATTGGCCAACAAAAAATATGGGGCATGTTCAGTCTCTCTTTTCAAAACAAGTATGGGTGGCTGTTCTGAGTAGACGTAGGCGTCAGAAAAAGGAGGACTATACAGATGACCTAAACGGTGAAATTCCGCGTAATACAGACGAAAGAAAGATAGAACTGAGCGAAGGCTACCAAAGGTTAGAAAACATCGTTCGTCCACGGGACTACAGAATCGGCGTACCGCACACATGACTCACCATCCTTAGGTAAACTCCTAATAACGTTGACGGCGGCGCGAAATTTTTCCTCGATCGACATTTTTAATGCACCGTCAACACATACCAGGCCCCTCTACCTTGGAACCCCTCCGGCCAATGAACTAAATCGTCCGTCGTCAGTGACAGTTGCAGAAAGCAGAAGCTATCAGCAGAAGACGCCTGGTGGGAGGCAACCCTTCCGACGCGGTGAGACAACAAAAACAACAACCTGCCGCTAGAGCGCGCTGCGCGCCACTAGAAGGCTGTGCATTGCGCGAGGCTAGGAGGCTAGGAGGCAGCGCGGGCCGATTCCAACTTCGAACTCGACCGAAGCTTGCGCGCCCGGTCTTCCAATCCATTTAACAGCCTGGCTTTTTTGGGCATATCATCAAATAAATTCAAGTTATTTTTTTTAATTGAATTGAAAAGCCTGTCACATATTTTTTTTAAAGTTGTTTATTTCTTTAAAGTGTGTGGGGAACTTCTTGATTCATCTCAGTTGTCAGTCACTATGTTTAGGTTGGCTTTGGATCTCGCCGAAGGGAATGAAGAGAGACATTGTTTCATTTCAACTATCTACTCACTTTATTTGTAAACTCTCACACCATGCTCTTCATAGTGTGCTCAAATGGCATTATCCATCATCATTGTATCACAAACAAACTAGAGGATACCAGAAGTAACATCTTCATTATCAACTTTTCTAGGGCCTTTTCTAATACATATGGCAAGAAGCAAACTAATTTTGTGCAAATCTCATTTGTAAAAATGTTTCTATGTCAGACTAACAGTAACTGACAAACTTCACTGAAATGTCTAACAGTCGCACTTATGTACAAATGTATAAAAAAATAATTATTGTACAGTGGTGTGTGTCGTGGTTGCAAGATTGGCTCACTTCAAAATGACGATCACATTTTTATCACAAGTATCACTGTCTTCAATAGGGACGAGTACTGTTACAAATAAAGTCCACTCAGCATGACAGGACAGAATACTGAACATTTTCTCAACCTCTGCGGCTTTTAGTTTTTGATAACCAATACACAGTGGTTTTATTATTATTCACACTAAAAGCTTCATAATATTTAAAAATGAAAAATTGGAAGATAATCTTGAGTTTTACGCTAACAATTTTATCAGCGTGATGGGCTTAAGGTTGAGTGTGGACTTCCTTTGTGTCCGTGCCCATTAATTTCTCCCCAACGAGTTTCGAAATACGTTCGCATGCCATGACCAGCTTTTCCAACAGGTGAGTCGTCCTCATTAAATGTTTCACAATTATTGAAGATGAGACGGACATCAGAGCAGAAGTCTTCTCTTGATTTATACCTAAATGGAGGAAATGTGTATTAGGATGATGTACTTAAAAATTTTGAATTTTTTACTGGTACGTATGTGCTTAATCAATACTAACTGTCCATCGATGAGCTTTTTCTTGACTGTGCTTAGGTCCATTGGCCATCTTATTACCTTACGATAAGTTGGGAACTGTTTAGTATTGACTGGAAGAAGAAATGGCCATGATTCCTCTTGTTCCTCCAACTCATCTATCAGCATGCGGCAAGGTGTCAGTTCCTTAGCCAGTCGCTTATTAGTTTTCTTTGGAATTACATGAGAACATGTAACAGAACTGCTCGGAGCAGAGAGGGGAGATAATGGTGGTGGTGTGTTGGGATGTTTAATAACATTGTCATTTAATTTGTTATCCCCAACATGCTTCGCAGAACAAAGATCCGCCATATAATCCATTTCTGGAGGCTCACTGTGAACATCCATAGGAGTCGGAGACTTCAGTGAAGGAGGACTGAAAGCAAAGTAAGAGGTTCTCTTTGAAGATGACTGCAGCTCAAGGTCTTCTTGTGTACTTGTAAATTAGTATGTAGTAAAATTAATTTGTTATGAGAAGCTTCATTAATGGCTTTCCCTGCAGTTATGAGACAGTTCACTACTAATATAATTTCTAAAAGGTTGCTGCCATTTATGGGTCATATAGCTCCTACCTACCCCAAAATGAGGTACCATCGTTCCATTGTTTTATCAAAATATTTATAAAAACGAAGGTAAATTTTAAAGCTTTTCAGTAAGAAGCAGGTGGCTTCAAAGTGTTACATGAGCTACTCTACAGAAGCACTGAAGCTATCTACCGGGTTAGCAGAAGGATGAACTTGCTACTTCTTCCACATCTACATTGCTTTGGAGCCCACCAATAAAACATTTTCAGTCAGTGGAAATTCTTCAAAGATAGGGACAGTAATAATTAATATCATAAACCAAAACACTCAAAGTGACAGTACAACTGCTGTAGCTGATTCCAAGAAACCAGTGTAAAATTTTTAACTCCAAATGCTATTTGCAAGTGCTTTGTAACCTCATGCAAAACAGTGGCACTTACACAGTAGGCTTCATGTAATTACTAGGTAAAGACGGAAAATAAGCAATTCCTAAACTACAATTTTCCATCAAGTGCTTCACTTTTTTAGGACCAGAACATCATTGAGAAATTTCTATGACTAATAAAACTCTGTGGGCATAAGCTATAAGTTTCCTCTCCAAAATAAAAGAAAAAAAAAAGAGTTCATACAAATTAAAAAGCAGAAGCATGTATTGCCTTGAGGGGGAGGAAAACAAATAAATAAAATTATAAAGGGCAGTAACAATTTATTCCATTCATAACCATTTTCTTTAAAAATACAATCTCTTTCAACATGAGACAGAGCTGAGAGCCACCTTATCTACTTCTTTATTTGGCCAACAATTCTGTCAATCAAATTATAAAAAGGAATATGAATATCACATAAGTCATCATCCCTAAAAGCGCAAAGAAATTTGTTGGAGCGGGTAAACTATTACGCACCACATAGAAATGTGAGAAAATTTCTCCCACAATATTTGCTAACTGTGCTAGATTACAATAAATATGACCAGAATATTTCACACAAAGTTGCACACACACACACACTTGTAACCTGAGATAAAAGTGAACCATAGTTGAACTTTTTAGGGATTATGAGAAATTTTTAAGCTTGCAGTTGAGTTGCATGTCTTGCAAGCTCAATACATGCCTCCAAACAGAGAAGCAATTTGGCTCTGATCACAAATTAACTTTGAAACTTTGAAAGAATATGGTTCTGACCTATGATCGTTCAGACTTATAGGAAATACTTTGACTCATATTTAAATGTGGAAAGGAGATGTGTGGTTCAAAGAGGTTGTCTTTTCTTTCCTTTTTTAACACACCTCACAATTAAATCTATATGTGACATACTTTGGCTGTATACTGCAGAACACTATGTATAAGTACGCTATAAATTTCAAGTACTGACGTTTCACAACACTCTTCAAAATAAATTCTGAAATTCAATACTAAATTGTTAAACATGTTTACTCTAACTGTACAGTTAGCTTTATATTTACATTGTATTTACATTAACTCATTAAAAATTCAATTTCTATAAAATCACAACATTTTTTTAAAAAAGAGATCTGACTCTTAAAAAAATTATAAATTATGTCACAACCATGGTAGGTCAACATTACCTCGGCATGAAGCCGAGCCCAAAAGAAATGTTATATGTTTGGATAATAAAGGATGACCATTTTCAGTGCTATTATGGATTTCCCCTCACAGAAAATGTATTCAATAAAGCATCACCAAACAGGCCAAAGTAACTGAATACGAGAGCTTCAATTGGGTTCTAGGGACAAAAACCTAAGCAATAGAGCTTGAAATGAATGCGAGGCAAAACAAAGCTCTAAATTTGACCTCACAACCTTGTGAAAAAGCTGAGAAGTTTGTCCAAGAGGTTGTTTGCAGATCCATGGATGGAAAGGTACCCTGAGTATATAAAGCCTGTTTCTGTTTCTGCTCATCCTTTAATGAGCATCAGGATTAACTCCTTTTATTTTTCACGCTCCTGAAAAATGAAATGAAATAAAAAAATCATTTGAGGGACGCTTTACTAATTCCAATGATGTTCCTGATCCTGATCCTCTGAGATCGGACTCTTTGGTTAAGAGTAAGTCATATATAAAATTACAGTCTACAGGTCAGAAGTTGAAGCAATTTCAAGCCAAGTCAATTTTTACCTTATGTCATTTAGCACATGCTTACTCAAATTTAAATAAGTTAAAACAGGAGAGAAAATTTAACGAATTGGAAACCAAAGGTGTTTGTTGTTTTTCCAGTAACATGGAAAGGAAACATAATAGCAAATGGCTTAATCAATTTATAAGCAGAGCATACAAGCAAACCTTTGACTGGAAATAATAGTGAAGATGTAAATTAAAAAAGATTTAAAAAAAACATTTATTTGTACAACTTAAAATTTTCATGCAAAATATTACATTAGGTTTCAGGGAGCATGCTCAAAGCAAAGGGTAAGGCAGCGCTGTAGTCATCAGAAACTAAGGGACTTTGTAAAGAAAAAGTTACAAAATTTATCAAACCCACCCATAAAAAAAGATAAAGGCACCTACAAATTTAACAAGATGAATGAACTAAGTTTTATACAAAAGTACCTCATTCCCTGTAAGAATATGAAGACTCTCCAACAAATATAACTTACCATTGTGAGAAATCTAAATTTTCCAGCACAAAACTATAGGTAACTAAATTTTACTTTGAGGACCTTCATGTAATTCCCCCCTAAACAAATTTTAATCTCTGAATCAAATGATAAGTCATGTAAGATGATGCCCAATTGCATGTAAACAACTGTCTCTTTCTATACTTTGGCTTCTCCTCTCAATCAGAAACAGGATTTAACCAAGTACTAACCTGGATGGTGGAGGATCACTGCTTTCACTATCTCTAGTGTTTTCATTCTTGTCTTTATCGCTTCTTGATGTTTTGCTGGGAGTAGATTTCTTATTACTACTTGTTCGTTTTGCCTTTGGTACTTTTGAATGGCAATTTTGGCAATACCATTTGCCACGTGGTACCTAATAGACCAAAATGATTTGGGAGTAAATACCATTTTTCACTGACTCAAAAATGGTGAAAGTTGATTCAACATTAAGCTTACCTTATTCAATTGCGGCGTGAGGCAATCGGTATGATACACACGTGGGCAATTGTCACAGTAAACCAGATTGCGCCCAGTTTTCTTTCCACAAACGATACAATTTCTTTCTCCCGTTGCTTTATTCATGCACTCAAAACAATACCTTAAAGAAACATAATGACCAATAAACAGAATCATACTTTTTATGAAGATTATTATTGTCCTCATTGGCTAGAAGTCAGTACTTACCAGTCTCCATCAGGAATATTTTCCATTCTAGGTTTAAAGCAGTAAGTGTGGTAACCCCTGTCACATCCATCACAAAGTAGTAATTTATCTTCATTATCTCCAGAGTGGCAAAATTGACAGTTCTGTAAAGAATTAAAAATATTGAGTTTACAAAGGAATCCAGTAACAGAAAAGCAAGTCTTTCACAAGAAACTAAAACATAGATTGAAATTGACACTCACAGCTTTCATGATACTTTTATCCCATGCTATGGATGACTCCAACATATACAAAGACATAGCCAGCTGGGCAGCAGTATGTGCTCTAGAAACAGCTTCACGCCAAATGATAAGGCCTTTAGGTAAGCTTTCTGGATCAGGCATTGATGAATCACCTGACAGTCCCATTAGATTCATATCCCCAACACTAAAAATGTAAATTTTTTTTTAAAAAAATTATTATTATTTTCTCTAAGAAGAAAAAAAAAATAGTTGAATTGAGGTAAAAAGCAAACCTTATTCCTAATGGTGGTTTCAAATAGCGCCTCTCTATGGCAGCCTCCAGACAAAGGAGACGATCTTTTGCTAAAGTGATTGGGTTTACTCGTTGGTCTCCTTCTTCAACATGCCCATCCAGACATGAAGGTCGGAATTTGAACCCTTCCTCAGAGGTTGCTCTATTTGGAACTTTCCATCCCTAGGAAACAAAAAAATATATTTATTTTTAAAAAAGGAAAAGACAAACCCATGTTTTTAAATAGTTGTGAGGTGCAGTACTTACCTTCACCTGCATACTTGCATTAGCAACTCTGTCTTCCATAGCTTCCACCTGTTCCAAAATTGCTAGATCCACTCTCAATGCAACATCGTCCGACCACTGCACAGGCACATCAGCAGACGGAGCTCCCAAATCCATAGGGACGTCCACATCAGAGCCATGTAACTCAATGAGATTCATGTCACTTGGAGCAGGGCAAGTCTAATGAAAATTAACATAAAGAATTGTATGTCAATTACAGGGTATCTTTAATCGTAGAGATGAAGAAAAAAAGCACTTACTGATACTGATGCTTCTAAAGATGATTCTAGATGTTTAACCAAATTTCTTTTTAGCTCCCCTTCTCTGATACCTCGCTGATGCAAAGCATCTGTTATTTCCGTTAAATGCTCTGGTTTGGATATTTTCCACCAGCCTCTCATCATTTCTGGAAGGTAAATTAAACTTTAATTACTTGAGTACAACCAGAGCAACCAGGCAGTAGAAAAACATCTAATCATCTCTTAAGATTATGACAAATCCTACCATTGGGAATAGGCTGGCATGGAAGGGGTTCAGGGGGACCATGAATTTTCACCCTCTCTAGTTCTTCTGCTTCTTCAGTGGTCATCATTAGAGGGGGTGGAGATTCACAGAGGGGCATCATTGACACAGGTGAAGGGAGACGCCCACAGCCATAAACAGGAACTCTTAATTCTCCATCAACAAGCCTGTAAAAAAGCATCCAAAATACAAGTGAAAATATTTTTCAAAAGGATTTTTAATTTGAGACTTAAGAAAAAGTGTTTATACCTTGCAGGATTGTTCCCCACTGAGGTGTTGTCACAGGAGTCTCTGGGGATGATGCTAAACCATGTCTTTTCAGGTTCCTCAGGACTACTGAACCCACCATTCAACTCCTTGGTACTGTTTACAGTGTTATTCAAATTCGAATTAGGACAACACACTTGATGCCTGAAAATCAATGAGAATAATTAATTGCTGGGAAGAATCATCAGGGCATACATAAGACAAGAAAAGGTAATTAAAAATACCTGATTACTGGAATCTACATGGTTCACAGCAGGTTTGGCATCTCCTTCTTCCTTAGAGTTCATATCTGAGTCCTCACTTTTCTGAACACCCTTTTCTCCCTCAGACGATGACACAAGCTCTGACCCCTTAAAGTCAACTGTTTCAGTAGTACTATCTACTGTTGACTTATCACCAATGAGACCATCCTCTGCCTTAACAATTGGCTTAACATCATCCACATCTGGTTTCACCTCCTTTTTAACTGCAGACTCTTCGTCCTTGCCTAGCTTTGACTCTTCACTGTTCTCTACCTTGATAGAAACCTCTTTATTATCCTCATTTTCACAAGTTTCTATCTTGACTGCATCAGAGGCAGGTGGGGTTTCCTCTTTAACGACTTCCATTTCTGTATGTTCAACTTCTTTCTTGATTTCTGTCATATCCTTGCTGACGTTATCTGAGTTGCTCCCACCATCGGTGGTTTCGTTTGTGCCGTCTCTCTCAGTGATTGAGGTAACTTCTTCATCCTCCTCATCCTCTGCATCGTTGTCATCACCGTCGGTTGCATCAGTACCATTTACTCCTTCATCTTCACTTATGTCTTCACTGTCTTCCTTCCGTTCTTTGCTAGGTCTCTGGCCATCTTCTTCACTCTCTTCACTGCTTCCTTCATCATCTTCACTTCTTGGTCTTTTCTTACAATTCCCTTCATGGTTTTTCATGTCATTGTAAACATGAGGCTCAGCACTCTCCATTCCTTCAACAAACACACCACCTGCTGTTGGCAGTGTCCAGTAACGTCTGTAATACCTATCCTGCCCCAAGGCCGTGGCTCTTAATTGAAAACAAGAGGCATTTAAGTTTTGAAGATTTTGTTCAATTTGACGAGTTACTCTGTCTATTTTTTTCGATAATTCTTCAGCACTTAATCTCAAATCTTCTTCCTCCTCTGGAAGGATTCCCTCACTTTCATTGCAACTGTCATCCTCATTCTCATCTTCAGCTTCCTCAGCTTCAACGGGTCCAGACTGCTTTTTGGCTGGGGTAGTGGCAGGTGTGGCTGCAGACTCACTTTTAGCACATTCCGCGCTATTCGGTTTTGTTGCACCAACAATATCTTCAGTCTTAGCACTTGGTTCCACAGGAGTCGGGGTAGGAGTATCAGAAGATGTGCTGGAGGTATCTGTCGGCGGAGGGGCAGTCGATGTAGTTTCAGTAGTTTCCAATTGAGCTTCGCTATTTATTTCTGATTCACTAGTTTGAGATGTTGGTGCTTGACCGTTGGCTGCCTGTGTTGCCACAGCTTGTGCTGCTGCCGCCTGACTCGCTGCTGCCTGTGTTGCAGCTGCTTGAAGTGCAGCAGCCTGGAGTCCCGCTTGAGCTGAAGCACTTTGAATAGCTGCAATTCTAGCTTTTCTTTGATGCAACATACGAAGCCTGAATAAGAAACAAATTAATGTAGACATTAAACATTTATTCAAGTACAAAAACGCCCAAAAACAATAGTCATTCAACACTCACTTCCTAATTTTATTGTCAAGAATGTAACGATTTTTCCTCAGTTCGCCCGCATTTTCAATTGCCTTTTCAATTTGACCAGTAACTGCTTTGTTTTGGAGTAACTCGTTACACAAAAATGCAAGGATAGAAGCTTTGCATGTTGGGCTGAGAGCAAGAAAAGGATGTGTGCGCAGCCACTCTGACATTGCCCATGTAGGGTTTTCCCTCAAACAGGCAAAAAAAGCAGCATTCTTTCCAATAGTAGGACAAGTATCATCATAACTATTGTGATGATCTGACATACGCTTTTCTCTATCACGTTCAAAATTCAGTCCTAAAAAAAATGAATTTTTTAAATAATTATTATTATCACAACTATACAAGAAGGAACAAAAATTAAAAATTACTTTACTCACCAGAGAGAGCCTTCACTTCACCAGTAGCATTGGCATATAAGTATATTCTTAAAATTTCAGAAATATTGCTGTGAGTTATATCAGCTTGTTTTAAACTTTGACCTAATATTGTTATATGGCGAGCTGGGTTTGGAATACCAGGATCCTCAATTGCACATACAAGCAAGTGTGTCATCACAGAAAGCATTTCTTCTTCAGTGTCTTGGTCATAAAGAAGAGCAGACTGAAGGCTACTTAATGTAGGTAGACTTTCCATGTCTAAAGTATTGAAAGTAAAGGAGATTTTACCTTGTCAATTATGCAAGCTACCCAATATAACAAATATAATGAGATAGATAAACAAAAGCACTTACCAAACCCTAATGTTTCTCCAAATGTATGGAGGAATTCAAAAACCATGAGTATGTCTAGAAATGCTTGACCGCACAACTGAAGGCCTGGTACACGTTCAAGCGTAGGAAGACTTTTCTCTTCAGGTAGTTCCATATCTTCCACAGGTTTGCGAATTTCAGTCAAAAGTTCCACATCGATGCGTCTCTGCTCTAACTTCTTTTCTCGATTGGCTAATTTTTCAGCTCTTGCTTCCAGCCTCTTTCTTTCCCTCTCTTCAAGCCTTTTCCTGTTCTCCAACGATCTCACTAGGGCCATATGTTGTCTCCTCCTTTCTCTTTCCTAAAACAGGATAAATGAATTCTGTCAACAACAAAGTCAAAGAGACAAGAGACAGCACAAACACATAAATTCTCATTCATAATGCAATAAAAGGTTATGTACTAAGGGAGTAAGGAAAAAGTAGAAGTACATTTTCATTTCCAAAAGTGTAAGAGGAAGAATTACGTGTTTGGAGAATGAAACGAGAAACAAAGAAGTTTTGAAGTTATCAATTGTTTTGTTGGTGGAAGAGAAGAGGAGATGGAGAGAGTGTGCCCACAATGTGTGATAAATGTACCCACTCCCATTAACTACATACACAATACTCACCAGCTCCACAGTGTAGAGCAATTCCCGCTGCTTATTCATCTCCTGCATGTATAGCTGAACAGACAGAAAATACCACACACAAGTCAGTGCGAGTCAAAATACGCACCACCAAACACTCGCACACAAACAATATTACAAATACAAACTAAGAAATAAGATAAATAACATTCCACCAAAATTAGGATAGGCCCATGCAGGTAAATTAATACCAGTAGTGGAAAGATCAAGATAAGACTTAACAATAAAACACAATCTCTTCTTTGTAAAGATGTTCACCTCTTGGTCAGTCACTACCAGTCCACAAATAGCAGTGACCAAATGTCATGCAAAATCTCAAACTACAAGAGATCACCTAGAAAAAAAAAATATTTCAAGCAAGCGCAAAACTACAAAGCTGCTAATTGTAATGAAAAGAAAATGAATTCTAAAATCATGGACAGTATCAGGGCACAACAAAGAAAGCTCCACAGGTACGAATAAAATGTCCAGAAAATGTTGATGCCAGGAAGAAAATAATCCTGAAAATATGACAATGAATGTACACAGATGACATAACTGTGCTATAACCAGACACATTCCACACATGCATAAAGAAGCAATGAAAATTGGGTGTGCAATTGGGATAGCAGAAATCTTGAGGAGTCCTTGATAAACACTGGGCTGGCATGCAGCCATGCACTCAATTTTTCTGTTAATGAGCACAAAAGAAAGAAATAAATTTCCATCCATTCAACCACACATTCATCCGACACACTCACAAATGGATTTTTCGATGATTGGTTAGGGTGATGAAACAAGATGACGCTTGGCGAGGCATGGCGAAATAGACCAGGCATGGCAGCTACCTTCCCCAGCATGGCATATTTGTTGGGCTCAGCCTCTCTGCTTTCACTACAACTAACACTGGCGGCCAACAAATACGTGTCACTAGGGTCTCTTTTTCCCCCCGCTCACCTTTCCCTTTCATGCGATGTGACGGCATTAATTACCCTTACCATGTCATCAGTTTGGGGGATGAATGGAGGCGTCGCTGCAAGGGCAGGTGGTGGAGTGATGCTCTTTGGAGGAGGAGATGCTGCCGGTGGGGCGGTTGAAGGTGCAATTGATAGATTGCTGCACTGAAGATTATTTGGTGACCCCTTGGGAGGAGTTCGGGAAGGAGGGCGCTCCTTAGAGACTTGATTTTCAAGAGCATTCAAAACGCCTTCCCTGTTTTTCCAAATGGTTGCAACTGTTGAGCTGGCCAGTCCAAAAGCTCGACTCACATCCGACTTGCTGCGCCCTCCCTCTATTTCTCGAATGATGTGCAACTTTTGTTCAGCAGTGAAAGCCAGTCTCTTGCGGCCCTGGGGGGGGGATCACGCCAATTTATCTTACTGCCACCACTGGCCAAGAAGTTCATTCCTGGCCGTGAATTAGACCAGCTGATGCTTTGGAAAGGTAAGATATTCTTCAGTCCTTTATTTTAAGGAGAGCTTTCTTGAATTTGAGCCTCTACGCCAAAAAACTCCAGAGCATCTTCTAGTAATTCACTAACATGGAAAAGTTGACAGCTACTAGAACAATCCTCACTAGCTTGTTTTTTTTTTTTTTTTCCAAGGCAAAACCTTTAAGATTATATATGCTATGATATATACACATTTTTGTGTCACTGGATAAATAATTTTATATATTGATGCATTTTATAGGCAGTGATCAAATGATGTTAGCAGTCTAGAATAGCCATCTCAAGTGGCTATTGCCACCAGACAGGCTTGACTTTGTCTACAGGTTCAGGGATTTTTATCCAAACAAGCAACCATGCAGGTTTAAATTCAATTTACTTCCTCTAATTTCTAATTGCTGTTCATCATGAGCCAGGGATATCTAGTGTATTTACCATAACTTAAGGAATGAACTGACATGCAGGAGGTGAGTGGAAGGTTCTCATCAGTAAAAAATATTACATTTAGAGGTACGAGGCATAATGTCACAAGCGTCAAAATACTGATGATATAGCCTTGCATCGCAATCTAATATGGAACCACGGTGTAGGAACCACATGTATGGAACCTAATATGAGTCCCCAAAGTGCATTTGGGTAAGCCCAAAAGACCAAAGCAGACCGGATTTAAGATGATTACTCACTAACGCCAATGAAATGTAACATTTAATCTTGTCTCTTTTCCTCTCTCTCTCTTTTTTTTTTTTTTTTTTTTTTCCAACTACAATACAGGCATCATGTGACTGCAGGCAGTCAATTGAAATGACCTCTGATTTATAGGGGGATTGATTCTTGCCTCGCCCATCACTATTTTCTTAACCAAAAGTCTCAACATTAGAAAAATACTTCAGACATTATGGGTGCTGCCACAGGCCTGTTTCACACAGTCTGCATAGCCAAGCAAATCTCTACATTCACCCTACCATATGTATGAGTAGCTTTTCAATACTAGGACATAACTTTTATCCTGAAAGCAAGGATGCACACAATAATTCGAAAGAATATGGTCAGTAACTCCTGTCAGTAAGTTCAATAATGCATATTTAAGTTGACATTCAGAGTGCTGGTTAGTAATTTTGACACAAAACCTTGCTATGTGTAAGTGAAGCTACATGAAGAAAGGGCACCTGTCATAAAACTCCTCCATAACTGACCACAATCACACATCCATTCATACATGAAAACACAAAGATGGACAAATGTGATAAATTTCAGTTCCAGTTTGGGCCAAAGAAGAGATTGGAGGCAGGGGGTTTGTTGCCCTTGCCATTTTATTTTCCGCCTTGGCTCTGGTCCTGTGTGTGAACTGAGAAGAGAGGGATTGACTCGATCATACAGCCATAGAGTTTATGCTGCATCAATAGAGCAGCCACCCTCTTATTTTGATTTGTAAAGACATTATTCTAAACATATTAGCAACATGAGGTATAGTACACTCATTTTGACCATCTTTGAAGTCATTAATATTGTTGCAAAAAACTTGGATCTCAAAAGCAGGCAAAATAACACACTCACATACAAGAAAGTTGCCATGCAATTAGACCTATACACACACAAGCAGAGTCAGTACAAAGATGAAGCAAGAGATCAGTCGGATTGGAATTGGACTTTAGAAATACATGACGGTGATAGGGTGAAATTCCTGCATCAAGCTGAGTGTAAAGCTTGGAATAGTGATACAGTTCCCAGGATATCTTACTCGAATTGTTTGGTAAGACAAATGATAAGAATGACTGCCTAAAACAGAGTTACTGGTCAACACCAATATCAAGATATATGGTGGTGTGGTATATAAATAAGATGATAAATGGTGGCGAATATATAGAAGAATCAGAAGGTTTCTAATCAATTCTTGGCATGTTCTATTGGTATTAACAAAACACTGAGAAACTACGATAAGGATGAAGAAAATTATGTTAGGACAGGAAAGAAAGAGTGACCACTACACCATGCAAGTTGATGTGCAACTACCTACCTCGAGTAATTGCTGATTGCGCTGCTCACGTTCACGCTTTAGTGCTTCAGCTTTTTCACACCGCTCCTGCTCTTTCTGGATCCTGTTGCAAGAAATATTGTTTGTAACTATTTATTGATATTGGACTATCAGAAGATTTTCATAAAATCACTTTTTTCATAAGGCAACTGGTGCAAGCATTTGTTTAGGTGCAGAGATCAAGGCATCTTATGATCCTGAGCTGAGGTAAGGCATTGTTATGACAATTTTATAATTTGTTGGTGACTGTATGTCAGACATCTGAGCGGGCATGTTGTTTACTTAAGATATCATTCCTTATTCCATGAGGTCTTAACAGTAAAGAATTGATTTCACCATGCAATTCAGAAAGAATGAGTCAAGATAAGAATGAAATCCATCAACCCAAAAGAGATAATGTAGTGGGTGCACTATATCATCAGATGTAAATATTTGACGGTATGTATTGAGTAGACCTAGCATAAACAGTACTAAATTTATGTAAAAGGATTAGAATTATTAAAATTGTTTTTCTGCACAAAGTTTTCTATATGCTGATAGAAAAAATGCTCAACTAAAAGAAAAAAAATGGCAAATGAGATGGGCCATCTGAAAAATCTACTGGAAGCTTACATTGAAATTTTTAAATGAAATGCAACAGCAGCAGTCAACTAAATTTTTTCCACTGCTAAGCATCTCCCTAGTCTTACATATCACACATTCACAGCAAGTTAGTAAATACAAAAATTTACGCAATTAATCAATACAAGTTACAAATTATGAAAAGCACACAACCTCATGAGCAAATACACTTTATGCAATTTAAAAAAATTAAGCTCCTATCACTGACTATCTTATCTAACATCTGAGCAGTTTGAAGCACATCTTTCATTCATGCATTGCACTCCATGTTTGGCCCACATTAAACGCTTAAGGTGTTTATATGCAGTGCTCATTCCCCAATGAGAGCAGTGTGTGGTGGAAGATAATTTGTCAAGACGTTAAAAAACAACACAAATTGCAAATGGAAGTATTAATTTATTACATCATTTTGTATTATAAGATCTGTGGTACAAACTTTGTTGACATAATAAAATAGGAATGCATGGTAAATATATTTGCTATATGTCAATATACTGCATGTGTATCAATAAATTTTCTTTAGTTACACAAGAACTCACGACATTTGTTCATTGCGCAAGG
This sequence comes from Stenchaetothrips biformis, assembly GCA_030522485.1. NCBI lineage: Eukaryota > Metazoa > Arthropoda > Insecta > Thysanoptera > Thripidae > Stenchaetothrips > Stenchaetothrips biformis. Next base: position 5,185,381 of record CM060091.1, read on the forward strand.
GACTTTTTCTACTGTCTGGCAAGACAACCTTACTCATTCTGTGAGGGACAGAGGCACTACTCCAAATGATGATCACAGCAAAGTGCTACACATGATACATTTAGAAGCTGACTTTAAAAGGAAGATGGGGACTTCTATCGTAATGTGTCTAACATTGAGATAACCATGATCCAACAATTGACGGGATTCCTTGCTTACGGGATCTTTCCACATCAATTTGCTGAAATATCCAACGTTTCATGTTAGGAAATTAAATGCTTTACTGACTAGCAGGAGGATGTTACACAAAAAAATATGATGCTTCCATAAAAAGAAAGGTCCCTTTAGAAAGGACAATGTTCTTTATGACCTTTGAATGTAATGATAAAACGCATTTGCATGGCATAGACAGAAACACAAATTCCAACTCAAAAGTTCGGGTAGGGATTTGAAAGGCACTGCAAGTTTATTGAGTTAAAGACTCTGCATGTCTGAATGTGTTCTAAATCTATGTCCCAGTGAGTTACGGTATCACATATGGGCCATTTGTTATTGCCTTGATGCACAATATGAAAATAATGTGCAATAATTATACTTTGCCTACATAAAACAATAATGTATGTAAAACGAAAAACCCAAATATAGTAATGCAACAAATATGCCATTTAAAAATTTACTTGATAGGCAATAAGAGCACAGATCGTCAATTACCCAAACACAAGAAGGCTGGTTACACATGGAGTGCAATAGCACAGCAGATGTATCAGTAGCAACATTAGCTTCAAGCCAGGAAAACTTTGCATAATTGCTCATGAATTAAGTGTGCTTCAATCAATAAACAGATGTCAACTACAAATGGAAGAAAAAAATACCCCGAAAATATAAGACTTGTACTGTTAAGAGAGTAGCCCCCTTAATACTGATTACATTGATTGCCTTTGTCCTAACAAAGCAGACATTGCAGTCGTGAGATCAACAAATTAAACATGAGAATGCTCTTCTCGTTATTAAATACTACATTCCAGGTATGGCAATATGCCTAGCAGCACAGTAGTGAGAAAGTGGGATCATAGATTAAATAGCCTTTCAGCATCCCAAATGGGTCAGACACTGAAATGTAAGGCTACCAAGCAAAAAAAAAAAAAGAAAAAAAAAAAAAGGAAATGGAAGGAATGTAGAATTTTCTAACAATAACAATAAATAAAATAACCCAGATCACTGTTTCTTGGATTCTATGAAATTAACAGATTTTTAGCTTTCTTCAAATATATAAAAAAGAAACACACTAAATGGCAACAATATAAAAAGAAAAAAAAAGTAATCAAAAATTAATGCACTAAAAGTGCTGCTACAAATGACTCATGCACTAATAATACTGATGTTACCTGTCAACATTTCAATCTAAAAAGAAAGCAAGGAAACCTCAGAAGACAAAAAAAAAAAAAAAAAAAAAAAGATAAAAGATCTTTTGTTCATTTTTTCAAAAAAGGGAATGCAAATGAGGAAGGGAAGGAAGAGGACCAACCTCTTCAAGTAATAACCACTACCAACAAATTTTAAGATTCTTGATTCTTTTTTCCTTTTGTAAATGTTCACTTAGAGATGGTTTTACCACCCATGCCTTAAAATTAAGAGACACAATTGATCTCTACTTTGGTTCTATTTCTTTTATCCATTCATGAAAAGTAAAATTGATAGAAAGTTCAGTGCATCAAGAATGAAGAGGAGGCAAATTCAACAAGATATGAAAGTTCACAATACATGATTAGCAAGTGATAACATGCAAGAACTTGTATAAGCTGATGAGAAAAGTTATCACAGCTGTTAAATAGTTGTAAGAAAACAGAACCAAATGGATATTTACACTATGAAAACAAAATAAAAAATATAAAAAAGGAAAAAAGCCAAAACATAACAGAAGGTAGGTAAAGTACCTTAAAGTGTTAGTTCTTGTACAGAATTACAATAAATAATATTTTGACTTTGGTTTGTTTGTGGAATGAGTAAGTTTGGTTTAGGGAACTTTAAATTGAAATATGTATAGAATATTCCTTTCATTTGACATGCATGATGACATGGTAACAAAACTATCTTTGATAGTTGGGCGTAATAAAATAAAGTGGTCTAGCTGTGACCCTCAACAAGTGCGATTTCTAAATTAACCAAAATATAATCAGATGGAATTTTATGGTTCCTGACGGGTTCATTTTAACGACACATGTTAAAGAAAATGCCATCACCGTAAACCAAACATCATGCAAACCCACTTCGCAAGCCAAAACAACATGTTTTGTTGCTTCCAGAATATGCCAATTTTTGGGGAACACATGTATTGTAAATGAACCCAACAATATGAGAAGAGGGATTAACTGCCTTATTGATTCATGAACACATGAAATAAAGTTAGAAAATTAAAAATAAATTATCTGACCTAAACCCTCTGATAACATCAAATTTAATATGATTTTAATCAAAATAACAAAGTTTTCAGGAAACTAATATAGTTGTCCAATGGGAGAAAACAGTGAATGCAAGTTTGGTCCAATAAACTCTCACAGGTGCTCTTATCTGATATTACACCAGCACCACACATTTTATGTGTGAGATAAAGCACCATAAAGGGATAAAAATAAAGCTGACAAATAGGCAGCAAAGAAACAATCAAGTTACATTTTAAAGGAAAAGTATCTTAACTAAAATGTAAAACAAAATGAACTTTGGCTAAAGTTCCTGGCATTGTGAGTTACAAGTGTCATCGAAAATGGAGACACGCTTCCACACTGACAGTGTGTGGAACTTTCTTTATGACTGAGGATCATATGTTGTGCATTTGCTTACAATGATACATGTATGCCTACCAATACGGTCATTCTGGTCAAATTTATTAACCACTTGTCTCACCTGAGTTGCTCCTTCTGCTTAGCTGCCTCTTCACGAGCCTTTATTTTAGCCTCCTTGTCTTGTTTCAGTTGCTGCAACTTTTGCTCTTTCATTTGAGCATTGGTGTGCTGGCTGCCAGTTCCACGCATTGCCACTAACTCCTCTAGCCTCTTAGCCACTTCAGAGTCACTTAAACGGACTGTCTGCTCTCCAACAGTGGGCTGCAGAAAGTCACCAATAACAACTTTTGAGGAATAGGTGAAGTTTTCTCGGGTCAGAGGGGGCAATGAAGGCTGGTGTGCCGTGGCAGTCTGGTCAGCAGCAACTGCCAAAGCAGCCAAGTGCTGAAAAGTGAAAAAACAAAAACTTAAGTCTCACAAAACTTTGAGAAATTGCAATCAATAGAAAGAAGAGCCCGAAAAAAATCCAAAATGTTACTTTAAGTATGATGGCTGAGACAGACCAAGAAGAGAATTCATTAGGTTGAAAGCCAACATACCTTGAGGAGTTCAGGGTACTGCTTGAAACGTCGATTGCAGGGTGAAATGTATGTGACCTCCCCCTTTATGCTCAAGCCAGATCGGCTAAGTCTTTGAATCAGGGTTTCTCGGCGCCATCCTCTTTCCAATGGCAAGCGAAGTAGTTTCTCATCAAGAGGAGTTAATTTTCGTTTCTTTGGACTTGGCTCCCCACTGCCGTCATCAAGATCATCATCTGAGTCTGAGGAGAAGTCATTATCAGAGGCAGACTGATCACCATCCACCTTTAAACACAAAGAAAGCAAATTAATACCATTATGATGCACTATTATGCCCAAGATAACAACCGACAGTGTGAGTGAAACGGCTATCCAAGTCAATCAAAACTTACCAAATTCTTTGGCTCTTTGCAGTTTTCTCCTAGCTTGTTAGGATCCCCAGAATGACAGGTAACGGTAACGTCATTTAGACTTGCACTGTCGTCAGGAGTAGATTCTTTAGGCTCAGGATCAGACTCTTCAGCAGATTTCTCGGTTGGCTCTTGTTTCGATTCTTGATCATTGACAGGCTCCTCAGCAGGTGGCGCGTCGGAGCCGTCCTCCCGCTCGTGCACTAGATCTTCCGGATAATCCTCGGCTTTGTGGTTCGACTTCTCCTCGTCCTGGCTGTCATGAGAGTTGCTGTAGTCCCCTTCGGCATCGCGGTCTGCAAGCAAAACCATTCCATGAAACAACGCTGCGAGAGGAGCAGAGACGAGCCGCGCACGCAGCAACCCCTTTACCTTTGACGTCGTTCTGCTTCTCGGCAGCCGCGATCGTGTTCCTAAGGAACGAGAACTGCGCCTCCAGGTCCATGTTCGGCGACGGCTTGATGCCCAGGGCGCGGCTCTGCGCGAGCAGGGACGCCACCGTGTTCTTCTTGGGCTTGGACACGCCGCGGCCCAGGTTGCGCGGCCGGCCGTCCTTGTGGGTCGGCGAGTCGCTTTCGTCCGGACGGGTGTCGGCCGCGGCGAACAACTGCGCCAGCGAGGCGCTGGGCGAGCCGGGGACGCCCACACCCACGCCCAGCAGCCCGGGCGGGAGCGCCGGCAGGCCGGGGGGCATGGCGCCGGGGGGGATGGCGCCGGGCGTGGCCGCGGGGCTCAGCCCCGTCAGCCCCGGACTGTGGGCGGCGGGCGGCGTCTGCGGTACCCGCCTCGGCTTGGGCCCGGGCTTGCGGCGAGCTGGACAAGAAGGCATCAGATAAAAGCACGCCGAATACGAACCGCGACAGAGACAGCGCGCTCGACTACCCCTCACACTTACAGGTTCGGTCCGAGTGGGCGGGCGGCGGCGCGCCGAGGGCCGACATGGCCGACAGGGAAGACAGGGAGGACATGTGCAGCACGGCGGCCTTGCTGGCCTTCAGGGCCAGCGACACGTCCTGCGAGAGTTCGTCGCCGTCCTCGCGCTTCGACACGGGCTTGGACAGGTCGAGGGGCGCCTCCTCGCCCTCCAAGGCGGACGGCGTGAAGCGGGGCGAGCCCGCCAGGTTGAGCGTGCCGTTGCTGGTGTGCGCGGCCTGCTTCCTGGCGTCGTGGTCCCGGTCGCGGTCCCGGCCATCACGCCCTCCTTCGCCTCGCCCCTGCTCCCGGTCCGAGGCGGACGCGTTGTCGAAGGGCCTGACGGAGTCCAGCGGGGGCAGCGGTCTCCGGTACCGGTCGATCAGCAGTCCCGTCGACGAGTGCGTTGGCGTCACGCTCACGGAAGGCGGGTCCAGGGAGATGGTCTTCTTGCGGCCTCGGTTCGTGTTGCCCGGCACCTTCGGCCCCACTATCGACGACGTGTATTTGATGATTTCAGTGTCCGGGGGCAGACGGACGCCGCCTAGGATGCTGGCAGAATCACTGTCAACACAAGAGAAGGACGTACAGTTAGCGGCAGGCAATCGTACCCGAGGTTGTGGGTGTTCACTGTTGGACTGCTTACTTGATCAGGTTCGGCTGCCCTCCAGCCGCGCCAAGGGCGGCCGCAGCGGCGAGGGCGGCGGCGTTGAGCTGTTCCTGCTCCCGCTCGCGTTCTCGGTCTCTCTCGCGCTCCCTCTCGCGTTCTCTTTCTCTCTCTCTTTCCCGCTCCCTCTCTCTTTCCCGTTCCCGTTCCCGTTCCCGCTCTCGCTCGCGATCCCGCTCCAGCTCGCGGGCGCGTTCCCGCTCCCGCTCGCGCTCCCGGTCGCGACTTCTGTGCGAGCTGGAGTTGGAGGAGGGGTGCGCAGAGACGGACAGCGAGGACGGCACGGACAGCGCCGCCGCACTCTTGGAGCTCTTGCTGTTCTTGCTGCTGGACACTGTGAACACAGATGGCGGTAAGCACAACGAGGCGCGTCAATGCAGTCAGAGGGCGCCACGACGCACTGCTACTTACGGTGCTGGGAGTGCGGCACGGACATGAGGCTGGAGTAGCCCGGGATCATGCTCTCCGCGCCCATGCCGGGAAACGACAGCCCGCTGGCCTGCGCCTGCAGCCTGGCCAGGTAGTCCTGGGCCGCCAAATGCGACGCCGCCATGGTCCACCACGCCGCCGTGCCTACAACAAGGAGCCGGGAGTCAAGACTTCCATCGGACAGGACAACAGAGCACAGCAAAGGGGCCGTTCCGTCTATACTCACTCGCAGGGTTCATGCCCAGGCTGGCCGCCTGGCTGGCAGCCACGCTCAGCGTGCCCAGGTTGGAGTAAGACGCGGCCGCCGACGCCGCGGAGGTGGGCGTCGACGCGTGGCTGACGAGGCCGGCGTGCGACGAGTGGCCGCCGTGGCCGCCGTGACTGCTGCTGTGGCTGGCATGCCCACCGTGCCCACCGTGGCCGCCATGCCCGCCGTGGCTGCCGGAGTGCCCCGAGTGGCCGCCGTACGCCGCGTTGGAGTTGCGGCCGCTGCTGGCGCCGCTCATGCCGTACGCCCCCGCCAGGGCGGGGTGGCCGGCGAGGTGGTTGCCGTAGCCACCCGGCATGCCCGCGCCGCTGAGGAACGAGTGGGCGGCTGTGGGGACAACAAGAGCACCGTGTCAATGCACATGCCAAATCATTCCCGTTATTCAACACGTTGGAAAGGCCAGCTTACCGAACAGGGTGGCCGCGTCCAGGAACGAGGCCGGGTCCGCGGCCCCCAGCTTGTCACCGCGGTCCTTGTCATTGTCCTTGTCCATGGCCGGCCTGCAACACAGCACGCACAGTCACTCTCCGCCGCCGCCACTGTCCACTATCCGCAGTACGGCACAGTGTACTTACAATCACGGTCTGTCCGAGGGCGGCACGCGCGCTGCCACCAGCATTATCGCATCTGGGGGATGCTCCTGCAACAACAACAACAACAAAATGCCGTCACAAACAAGTCTGATTTTTTCTGAACAAAGAAATGGACTCGGTTCGGGACTTCCAATAGGAGCAAAGCAACACGTTACGCGCGCGCGCGCGAGAGCGAGAGAGAGGGGGAAAGTGCAACGCGTTAGAATAAACATGCCGGGGGGGCGTTGCCTTGGCATTGGCCTTCAACCTGCGGACACTAGAGCAATGGCAGTCGGCGCCAAACACGTCGGCGGCATCCGACATTCGCCCCAATCGAGCTGCAATCAATCAACAAGCGCCACGGACCAAGGGGGCACTGATCCAAAACTTTCCACATTGTTTCTCGACAGGGAAAGCTAATGCCGGCGGCCGCGACTGAGACGTCAAACTACTCAAAACAAAAACAAATTCAGACAGTCGGCCAGGGGGGGGGGGGCGCCCGTGGAGTGCCACCCCCGCCTCACCCCGCCGAGCCCCAGCGCGGCGCAGCGCCTCAGCTGTTGTAGACCTGCCCCACTATTGTGGCCGTGCCGCGCAAAGCCCCACGCCGGGGCGGGGATGCGCGGGGAAGGCCCACGTGGGGCGCAGGGCCGCCCGGACGGGACGCGCTCGATAGCTGCGCGCGCACGCCCCCACCAAACCCCCTTCCTCACCCCCAAGACGCCGCCCACCCCACCCCACCCCACCCCGCCACGCCGCGGCGCTGTTGTCATATCCGCGGCGGCGCCGGCGTCTGCGCGTCCGCGCCGGCAACAGCGCACCGCCACCGCGACCGCCACCCCGCACAAGGACGGCGATACAGTATTTGGAACGCGGCACGGCACGCCAAGCATCGGACCACCGCGACGACGGACAACGCCGCGTCCATCTCCAAACCGCGCGGGGCGGCTCCGCCTGCACGGCGTTCGTGGCACGACAGGGCTGCTGCCCGGGACGCGGCGGAGGGGGCGTCGCCGGCCAGAGTGGAGGGGGCGGCTGCGACGTGAATGAACTTTGATCAGCTGACTGACTGAAAGGCGTAGTGATAGTAAAACGAAAGTGGATGGATGGATGAATGCATGGATGGGCGGACGGCGGGAATGACAAACTTGTTGCGCGATGCATGGGTCGAATGAATGAATAAATGAATGACGAATGAATCAAGGTTCCTTGGAGCGTCCACGCCACGCACTCCACTGGGCAGGACTTTCACTCGACACCGCGGCTGCCTTGCCTTCCGCGCGTTTCCGCTTCGAGCCTCGCTGCTGCTGGGCAGGGCAGGCAGGGCGGCGGGGAGGGGAGGGTCTGGTGGCAGGGCGGTCGCGGCTGCAACACACCCACCCCGCCTATAAATCTCCCTCACAGCGCTGTCCCCCGCTGTCGCGCCCCCGCCCCGTTCCGCCCCACCCCGCCTCGGCCTCCATTTAGTTCGCTATGGATTCGCCGGCGCGCCTAGCGTTTTCATTGGGCTGCTCTCTCCACTCCTTCCTTGGCGATTCCTTCTGCGCTTCGCCCGGCCGGCCTGGCCATCCCTAGTTCATCCGCCCCATCCCTGGAGGAGGCGCCACCGCGGCCCTCGCGGGACCCACTCCAGCAGCCACGCTCCAGCCTGGGCTCCGGCCGAATACATGGCGCCATGATGCATCTCGCGCCGCCAGAGCGCGCTGCCGCGACGAGCGCCGTGGCCGCCAAGGCGCCAGTCCGCGTGCAATCTGCTTCCGGCCGCGATCTTGACCCACAGCAATTACAGTGTGAAGGTTGGGCCTGGGCCCCGGCCGGCCGCGCGAGTTGGCGCGTAAACCGTCGACGCCCGCCGTAAAAGCATAAGCGCCGCGAAGCCGGCTTGACTGACCCAGAGACCCCGGCGACGCGACAACGGCGCGCACCTGGAGTGGAGCGGAGCGAAGGTCGCTTTCCACCATGTTTTCCTTCCACGCGGCCCTGGGGCTGCGGGTCCTGCAGTGGGCACGGCGTCACGGCGGCCACCTCGGCCGGGGCCTCTCGTCGCGACACGCCGCGCGCCCATAGCTGTGAGACAGTTCGGTGGCGGATTTCGCCGCCGAGTCGGCGGCGTCGAGTACTGGACAGTACAGCCGGCCCAGCAGGCTTAGCGCCCGTCTTCCCTCGCACCCGCAAGCAACGCCGAGCGAGTGCGAGCCTCGGACGGGTCGTCGGTCGGACAGAAAGGACGGGCAGGGGGAGCCCACCAGCCCCGGCCGTCCGCCCGGGCTCTCCGGACCTGGCCCGGCCTGCGCCCCCGTCGCAATGCACGCCCCCCCCGGAGTTGCGTAATTGATCGGGTCGGGCCCAGGGCCGGGTGGCCAGGGCCCCGCAGACCAGGCAGAGGCAGTAACCAGCCCACACCTTAGGCGCTAACCTGAGACGCCCACGCCGTCGCCCACCACACCCGCACGTGATGGGAAGGGAGTGGGCGAGGCCTTGGCAGGCGATGGCGGCTGTTTGCCCGAAAGCAGAAGATGGAATGAGCAAAACAGAGGATAAAAGAGAGGGAGAGCACCGTCGCAAGCGGCGAGCTCACGCCGCCGCTGGCTTCGGCTCAGCTCGGCTCAGCTCGC